>CAUYQV010017575.1:0-12632 GCA_963574575.1 Galagoides demidoff
GCGACTAAGGCGCCAGCCACATACACCTAAGGTGGCGGGTTCGAATCCCCAGCCCGGGCCCGCCAAACAACAATGATGGCTGCAACCAAAAAAATGGCCGGGCGTTGTGGCGGGCGCCTATAGTCCCAGCTACTTGGGAGGCTGAGGCAGGAGACTCGCTTGAGCCCAGGAGTTGGAGGTTGCTGTGAGCTGTGATGCCATAGCACTCTACCCAGGGGGATAGCTTGAGGCTCCATCTCATTAAAAAATATATATATATAATAATGTTTGCACAACAGTGTGAATGTACTTAATGCCATAGAACTGTATAGTTAAAAATGTGTTAAAATGGTAAATTTTATGTTATGTATATTCTAACTTTAAAAAGTGAGGTAGGAATTTGCATTATGATAAGGAATAATGCTCAAGATCCATCAAATGGAAAAGGCAAGTTAGAGATACAATATAAAATATGCTTCCATTTCTGTGTGTATATGATTAAATATTTCTAAAGGTACAGAAAAGTTCTCAAAACATGCACCCTACCTGCCCCCTCAAAAAAAAAAATCCCTATTGATAATGATTTCCTAAAGGTGTAGGTCTGAGTCCATAGCTATTATTCTTGTCCTTCTCTATTTCATGGCTTATTTTAACATTAAAAGTACTATTTTAAAAACAAAATTGGATAAAATGTAAAAATGTATAAACTCTTTCTTTTAATTTAGTAGAATTAAAAATATCCTGGGATAATTATGAAAGGTCTATAATATAAATATGCTCACCAAACATCCCTGCAAGAACTGAAGAATAGAGATTAATAGGATATGACAGGCTGCTGACCTTGAGGGAGAGAGTATCTGAAGTAGAAATTCTGTATTTAGGAAAGTGGCCTTTTTATTTTTATAAGATATACAGAAAAACCATTAAATTCATCATTTATTAGAATATAAATCTAACCTAAAGAATTTCAGATCTTAGTTTAAAAAGAAGATGGTTAAGATGTGTTCTCTTAATATTCATTCACTTGAAGAAAGTCTGTTAATTAAAATCAACTATCGTAAATTAACACCATCAAGTCTTCCAGTGTAACAGACATTTCAGAAGAGGTGACTACTTGAAGCTGAGTATATAGCAAGCAGCCTGTTCAGGGTCTAATTTGGATAGACCACTCATACAGAGAAAATTGCTTCCCACTGTACCTGTAAAACTCAAAGGCGTAACAAGACAATAAACTATTAAATATTCTGTTTGTAAGAAAAATTTAAGATCAAGAAAAACGTTAATTAAGCATATGACAAAACTCTAGTGGGAAACTCTCGCTTCTAGTACTGTTTTTTCTTTCATTCCTTTTTAGATACCAATTTTATATCCACACTGAAACTTCTGAAAACTTTTAAGAGAAAAAAATCTATCCTCCAAAAAGCCTATAAAAATTTGTTAAAAGGGGTTAATCACCATGTACTAGTCAGTAGAGACTACTAGCTCACAAAACAGTAACCATTCAACCTCCAAATTTTAATGCCTTAAAAACTATATAGCTTCATTTCTTGCTCATACATGTTTGAGTTACTAAGGCTATGCCTGTCACTGTTATTCAGTGGCCCAGATAAGAGTAGGAGTGAACACTGTTACTTCCCATTGTCAGCTCTTTGAAGCTTCTTCTCAAAGTCAATCTCACAGACACACTTAACTTCAAATGGGCAAAGAAGTAAAATTCTACCTTGGGCCAAGGAGAGAGAATGCCAGTATTTGTGTAGGGTCCTAATCAGTGATATTCCTGGGAAGTTGTAGAAAACATCTTCATTTATTGCTATATACTATTTTTGTTTGACCACTTTACAAAGAATACATTTACTTTTGCATTTAAAAAACACACTCATACACAGAATTTAAAATTTTCCCACAGATTATAATTTAGATTATAGGGTGAAAACTAAAGA
Organism: Galagoides demidoff; assembly: GCA_963574575.1. NCBI lineage: Eukaryota > Metazoa > Chordata > Mammalia > Primates > Galagidae > Galagoides > Galagoides demidoff. Next base: position 1,920 of record CAUYQV010017575.1, read on the forward strand.
ATTACTACTGTATTAGAGTAACCTTGACTGCAAATTCAATTTTAAGAGTTGGTAATAAATTTTTGTTTAAAAAGGTTGTATATGCAAGGCTAAAGTAATAAAGTAATATTAAATTCCACAAATGGCTTCTAGTTTTTCTTTCTACTAAGCTAAATAGATTATTCTAATAAGTTGGCAATGATCCATTTCTTCAAAGGCCTTAAAAATATAAAGCTGTATCTTTTAATCCTCAGAATATATGTGTGAATGTGTGAACTGGGTGTTATTAACTTCAATTTACAGAAAAGGAAACTGAAGCCTGGGCCACAAAACAGTTAATTTGGTTACCAGTAATTTTTTTTAACACGTTATTAAGAAAAATTTCAAAAGGAACAGTTAATACCCATAAAGCCAACACTCAGATTCCATATACAGCATTTTGCTATATTTGCTTTACCACATATTTCAAAAGTTGAAGACAGTAGTATACTTCACCCATAAAAATCTCAGAGTTCAGTTGTTTCCTGTCCATGTTCGCTATTTTTAAAGTTACATGGTAAAATGCACACATGTACTCTAGGCTAACTACTGATGAATGCATTCACTCATGTAACCCAAAGCTGTATCAAAGTGTATGACATTTAACTCACAGAGAGTCAAATAATAGTCACCAGAGGCTAAGGACTGAAGGACTCGGGAGAGACGCTGGTCAGCGGATACAAAATTTCGATTAGGAGGAATAATTTCAATAAGTCAATTGTCCATTATGGTGCCTACAGTTAATAACAATATATCATATATTTAAAACTGCCAAGAGTAGATTTTAAGTGTTCTTAATACAAAAAATATTGTATATGAGGCAATGTATATCAGGTGCATATGTTAAATATCTTGATATAGTCATTTCAAATGTATAAATATATCAAATCATGTTGTATATAATAAATGTAAACAATTTTACTCGTCAATTAAAATTAATTATAAAGTGACAATTAAAATTACTTTAAAGTTCCCTCATAGTGGGCCTTGATTTCAGTATGACAAGTGCCTCCAAAGACCACATAGTCTTTTTACAACCCTATGCTACTTTGTTTTTTGTTGTTAGTTTATTTTTGAGAGAGTCTCACTCAATCACCTCAGGACGGAGAGCCATGGCATGATAGTTCACAGCAACCTCAAACTGTGGGGCTCCAGAGATTCTCTTGCATCAGCCTCCCAAGTAGCTGGGACTATAGGTGCCCACTACAATGCCTGGCTATTTTTTAGAGATGGGGTTCTTGCTCTTGCTCAGGCTGGTCTTTAACTCCTGACCTCAAGCAATCCATCCGCCTTGGCTTCCCAGAGTGCTAGTATTACAGGCGTGAGCCACCACCATCTGGCCCATGCCACTTGTTTTTAAAAGACTCAAATATAAATGTATTAAATGATAAAAATTAATTTTATTTCTAGCCCTCAATAATTAATGTAGTTAAAATACAGAAATCTGAAGATACTGAAAACACCCTTGATCAAAGCCAGAGAGTCCAGATGTTTAATATCTGTAGCAAGCTAAGTATACCACTCCCCTTCCACCAACACTCACTAAGCAGATAATTTTCAACCAGTATGCCATGGCACACTGGTGTGCTATGAGAGGATCTTAGGTGTGTCATGAAAATTTTTAAAGATAATTAATTAAATTATTTTCAAAAGAAGTTCAAAGCACATTAAATGTATTCTTTAACTTTTTTTTTTGATTAACAGAAGTTAAGTGTGCTGAATCAAGTGTGCCGTGAGATAAAAACAGTTGACAAACATTGCACTAAATAAACAAAAACTACTTTGCTCCAAGAGAATTTAAGAGCAAGAAGGAATGAACGCAGCCATAAAAACCATCTCTGATGTCTATCTCTTGCTATCTTCAATGAAACTAATAGGTGCTTGGGAAAAGACCATTCTGGGGTGGCACCTGTGGCTCAAAAGGGTAGGGCACTGGCCCCATATGCCAGAGGTGGCAGGTTCAAACCCAGCCCCAGCCAAAAAAAAAAGACCATTCTGATGCTTGTGAGGCAAGTAGGAGGTTAAGTGCTATAAGTATACAGGTTATTACTTAAGTTCTGAGATACACAAAAAAATCAAGAAATGTAAAATAAACATGGATAACAACAAATGAAACCTTCCCAGTAACACTGATAAGCTAAGCAAGTTGAAACTTACATGAGTGTATAAAAAAAAAATGCTCTCAAATGTATTTCTTGGAAGTGAAATAACTGACCATCACACAAGCTATCTCAAAACTTTCATATTGACCCACATATATTAATGATTGCTATGAAAGATGGGAGCTGTAGAAAAAGCAAGAGCATTGAAATCAGCCAAATCTGGGTTCAACTCTCTTCATATTTAACAGCTATGCAACCATGTATAAATTACTTCCCTAAGCCTCAGGTTCCTCATCTGTAAAACAAGGCCTATAATTCACATTATTTTCAAGGCAAAAATTTTCCAATAAATGACACACATCCAGATGTAGGCAAGAGAAATCCTTATCCTAGGCTTCAAAATATAGGCGGAATTGCTCTGGGTATCTACCAGCCATACCCCTCCATGGGCTGAAGAGTCTTTGGGACCAAAGTACGTGCACTCCATGAGCCTATGCCTTGTTACTGACTATGCTCTGGGTAATCTAGAACCAGTAATTTCCTACTCAAACAGCAGCAAGCATGGCTACCAAAGTCTGCAAAGACCTATTCTGAAGAATACTTCCTGGGCAGGTATGGATGGAACCTGGATGTGAGGACTGTGGATGCAAATATATGTGTAAAGTTACCTCAATGTGTAGAATAGTATGGAATAGGAAAAGAACAGGACTTAGGCTTAGAGGGAGGTGCAGATGTAGCCCATGGGGACATATTCTGGCATGTGACTCCCAAGAATTCAAAAATTCTTAGTTTAAACCTGATCTTCCAGGTCCACCTAAAGATTTGTGGAAGTTGAGGAACAAAAATAAATTCTATCTACTAGATTGTTCAGTTAACTTATACACATAAGGTATGTGGGTCTTTGTATTTGTTACAGACCTTAAAAATGTCACCACTGGGCCTGTCTACATCTACTCCTAATAACATGAACATAGCATTTGCCATATTCATTTTCAAATCATCTTATTTAATTATGCAATAATAACATGAATTAGGTTTTATTAACCCCACTGCACAGATAAAGAAATAGACATGTGCAAGAAATCCATCCAGTACAATTTTTCTCTATCTCTGTACCACTTTCTTCCAAACTCCCAAATACATGATATCCTACTCTACCATATCACCATCCTTGCCTGTTCCAAAGACAATATGCCACTGATCCCTAAATCTAGTCCTTACTCTCCATGACCTCTCTTTATAGCCTCTGATACTGTCAGCTTTCTTCAACTTCTAAGGCTACCCTATTCTAGTTTCTCTTAGACTTTTGCTCTTTGGCTCCTCTTGTTCAGAATCTTTGTAAAGAGGAGGATAGTATTCCTGGATAGTATCTGCACACACCATACATTCAATAAAACTTAGGGGTTTTTAGTGGGGTTTTCTGTAGTCTACAATAATGGCGCCAGTTATTGCACTAAGTGAGAGAGATACACACTGTTATCATTTATCCTATAACCCCATTTGTATAATAATAAAACTGAAGCTCAGATCAGTTAACAGATTAACTTGTGTTAGCAATCTGGCTCCCACACTTTCTAGATTTATGTTCCCAGGTAAGTCATGCAACGTTTCTAAGTTTTTGCCTCCCCATCTGTGAAATGATGCAATGTTAAATGAATTAAATCAAACTTAGGTTATAAAACAGTGGAATGGTACATAGTTAATAAATGTTAACTCTCTCCTTTATAACATGTGAATATAACTCTTCCAGAAAGATGGTTCTGAATATCTATGTCTGTATCTCTAAATTGTCCAAGTCCACATTTCTAAGTTTTGCTAGTTATGTTTACTGCCCGTCCTATCAAATTTATCCTTTTTGTCACTAAACAAAGAACAGATAGCAAAAGACTAGGGAGGCACAAAATACTACGAGGGCATACTTAACAAGATGGTTGATAAAGAAGTTAATTTCAAATTTCACAGTTCCAACCTTGAGAAAATTACAAAAACTGAGAAGGTTTCCATAGATCATGTCCAAAATTCTCTTCCCCTTTTCTTTTTCCTCATTCTTAAAACAGGAAACTCTAATCCTTCTATTTCCCTATACCGAAGAGCCCAAAATGTTTAATATACTCACATTTACATACCATAGTTATCCAACACCTAATGATACTCTATCCTTTATTACTAATTTTTATAAATTTACATCTTATCCTCCTAACTATGCTGCAGGTTCTTTAAGCCAATGATCATCTCTTGTATTTTCAGTATTCTTCATAATACCAACAAATGCTAATTGACTATTGTTATGAAGATATGGCCAAGCACTCAGATAATCATGGATAAAGATGCTTTCAGATTTTTTTCTGATACTGGAGGAAAGTTTTTCAAAAATTGAAACCTTAGGGATCCTTCCACAAATACAGAAGTGATCAATAGCAAACGTTCTACTTTTTTCTCAAGGTTTTTGGTCTTAGCTTTAAATAGAAAAAAATATCTTTCAACACAAATTTTATTAGCCATGTGTTAATATTTTATAAGTCATTTTCAAAAACTATGCAAACTTTTCTTCAAAAGATACTTATATTTTTAAAAATGATACTAGTCACTATTTCAATTTCTATGAGAAAGCAATTCGTACATTTATAATTTCTAAAAACCATGTAAGATACATTCATGTGCTACTTAGTAAATATTAAATAATTCTAAGTATTCTAAAACTGATAAAAATTGTTGTAGAGTTTATTTTTTGAGACAGATTTTTTGAGACTTCTGTTGCCCTAGAGTTGAGTGCCATGGCATCATCATAGCTCACGGCAACCTCAAATTCTTGGGCTCAAGCAAACCTCATGCCTCAGCTTCCCAAACAGCTAGAAGAACAGGGCTAATTTTTTTTTTTTTAGTAGAGACAGGGTCTTACTCTTGCTCAGGCTGGTCCTCAACTCCTGAGCTCAAGCAATAAACCTGCCTCAGCCTCCCAGAGTGCTAGGATTATAGGCATGAGACACCTCGCCCGGCCTGTAGAGTTCATTTAAAGCAATTAATTTCTTCTTTGGTTGGAAGTATTTCAAATTTTGGAATACCTGATTATATTTTCTTTACTGTGATAAAACCCAAGTAATTGAATTTTTTTTTTTTTTTTTTTGAGACAGAGCTTTAAGCTGCCACCCTGGGTAGAGTGCTGTGGCATCACATCTCAGCAACCTCCAACTCCTGGGCTTAAGTGATTCCCTTGCCTCAGTCTCCCAAGTAGCTGGGACCACAGGCACCCGCCACAACACCCAGCTATTTTTTTTTTTTTTTGGTTGTAATCGTCATTGTTGTTTGGCAGGTCCGGGCTGGAACTGAACCCTCCAGCTCTGGTGTATGTGGCTGGCACCTTAGCTGCTTAAGCTACAGGCACAGAGCCACAAGTAAAGAATATTAAAGCTGGCTTTGATTTTGCTTATTTTACCTGAGTAGCTTTATCTTTCATGCACGAGGGGTAGTGAACATGAGGATCCCGTGGCCACTGTCCTGTGAGGTAAGGTCCTGTTATCGTATCCAGAGAAGAGGTTCGCCTTATTGTACTAGATGTTCGAACTTGCTGAGATTTTGGCCTGTCCACTATAAAAAGTGAAAAAGAGATTAGTTGTTAGTAAATTTTGAAATTATTAAATTTCATTTTGTAGAATCTCATCCTGCCAGTTTCCCCTGTAATATTTATGTACCCTAGTCATATATATCAGGCACATATGTGCCCTATTATAAGAGCTGAGGAAATTTATGAACCATTTCCCAAAGAAAGTATACTCATATATTGATCTTATATACATTTACAGGGCTTTCAAGGATTCTATGAAGCCCATCCATTTCAGAGGCTTAGAATTAAATCTATATATTATCTTAATTAAGACTCCATCTTGTCCCACCTGATCTGTCAGCTTTCTGCTACCGTGTTTCCCCGAAAATAAGACTTACCCAAAAATTAAGCCCTAGCAGGAGTTCTATGCATTTGTTAAATATAAGCCCTACCCCGATAATAAGACCTAGTGATGGGCGTGGCTATGCAGTGCATCTAGCCACACCATGCATTTTGGTGCAGAGTGGTAAGGAAAACTGGAATACCTTTTATCTGCCACAGCTCCTTTCTCTAAGCCGTTCACACTTGTGCAGATGCACATGTGGTAACTGCGGTTGCGCATATGATAACTGCGGTTGCAGGCATCCTATTGCGCACGGCTAGGGGAAAGGAGTTCACACATCACTAGCACCAGCCCCACCAATAAGGTCGGCTCCCTCTGTCAGGTTCCAGAAGAAGATGACTTAACTGTATTTGAATAAATGTAGATTGTTGTGTTTTACATAATAAAAATAAGCCCTAGTGTGTCTTCTTGAGAAAAAATAAATATAAGACAATGTCTTATTTTCGGGAAAATACAGTATCTCTGCATGCATCTCAACTAAATCTTACAGTCCCACTTCCTACACCTGCTAAAATAACATTTCTGTGGTTAGTCACTTTCTTTAACTTAAAGCCTATATTCTGGTATGACATCATATGCTTTAACAATTTAGTTCCCGTATCCATCAAGGTTTAATACCCTTAGAATTCTCCCATAAACCCATGCTAACTGTCATACAAATGACGTACGTTTTTCCAAAAAGAAAAATGTACCCTCTCTGCATCTGGCATTCTATTCCCTGAGCCAAGAACTCTCTTCTTCCTTGTTCACTGCACAATTCTTACTTATCTTCAAGACCAACTCAGATGTCACACTGCCTCTTTGAAAATTTTCCCAATGCACTTCCCTCTCCTTTCTTTTATGAGATATATCTGCTCTCCTTTGTGTTCATGGCACCTTAAGCTTATGTCTTTCCCCAACCACAGCACACGTTCAAACCCTACAGACTGAAAAGGAATTGATGTTCAATATGTACTTAATGAATTTATTCACAGCTACACAAAAATAGCATGTATATAGAACTTAATATTTAATTCAATTTCCTCATTTGTAGGTGAAGTCTCTGAAGCTCAGAGGGATACTGTCCAATGAAAAGAAAATACTAAAAGAGGAGATAGGTAAAAAGGAACCAAAATCTCTAATCTACTATAACAATTGACTTCTCATCCCCAAAAGGGGACCACTTAAGTAGCTCTGTTAAAAGTTAAAATTATCACACTGAATACCAAATCTATAAAATAACTATAGGTGATTTTCCACAAATAGATCTCAAATAATTTACTTCTAGTGTGTATTCTATAATAAATTCCAGTGAATTACAAATTCCGAAGGCTCAAAGTCTTATTCAGAATCACATCTTACATTAACCAAAATGCCTTGCATATTATAGAGTCAAGAAACATGTTATTGGATCCTGCCTTTTAACTACCTCCCTGAAACTGGAATACACAATTAGTTTATCAGAAAAACAAAAGAAAATGCAGTAAGATGCAGTATGATGTTGTTGTATTATCCGGACATCTGGCAAATGCAGTTCTGATTTCTTCTTTACCTCAACGATTGTTAGAGAAGATGCAAAAATTGCCAAATTTTCTCATGTTTATTACTTAGCTCTAATTACACTGCAAAGAATTCAGTATAACCCATTTCTGCTCTTTCAAATTACCTGAAATTTTCTCTATGACCAAAAACATGGTCACCGTTTATGAACATTTCATGAGTTATGGAGAAAATACAATTTGTTTTCTTATTTGTCTTATACTATATCAACTTGCATATCAACCAATTAAAATATAGGATGCAAGAATAAAATAGTTACTATATTCATCTGTCACAGACTTATAAAAGTACTTTAAAATCTCTACTACTGAATTCTATAAGTTCTCTTTTTTGCACATTTTTGACATTTATGTTTTAGTTCTTTTTTTATCAATATGTACATATGATAAATATGTACATTAATGCAATTCTGGGGTACAGTGTGCAGTTTTCATATACAATTTGACATATTTTCATCAAACTGGTTAACAGAGCCTTCATGTCATTTTCTTACTTATTGTGTTAAGACAATCATATTCTACCCTTAGAAATGATTCACTTGTACCCTTGTAAGAAAAACCATAGGAGTGATCCCTCCAATCACCCTCCCTCCACACATTTCCCCCCCTTCTCTCTCCCCACTCCCCATATACTTAGGCTTTAGGTTATAGATTTCATATGAAAGCTATAAATTAATTTCATAATAGGGCAGTGTACATTGGATACTTTTTCTTCAATTCCTGTGGTACTCTGCTAAGAAGAACATTTTCCAGCTCCATCCATGTGAACACGAAGGATCTAAAGTCCCCATCTTTCTTTATGGCTGCATAGTATTCCATAGTGTACATATACCACAATTTATTGATCCATTCATGGATTGACAGGCACTTGGGCTTCTTCCATGACCTGGCAATTATGAATTGGGCTGAAATAAACACTCTGATACAAATATTTTTGTTATAATGTGATTTTTGGTCTTCTGGATATATACCTAATATAGGAATTTCAGGATCAAATGGCAGGTCTATTTTTAGTTCTCTAAGTGTTCTCCAGACTTCTTTCCAAAAGGAACGTATTAGTTTACATTCCCAGCAGCAGTGTAGAAGTGTTCCCTTTTCTCCACATCCACGCTAGCATCTCTGGTTTTGGGATTTTGTAATATGGGCTAATCTTACTGGAGTTAGGTGATATCTCAAAGTAGTTCTGATTTGCATTACTCTGATGATTAAGGATAGTGAGCATTTTTTCATGTATCTGTAGGCCATGTGCCTATCTTCTTTAGAGAAATTTCTCTTCAAGTTCCTTGCCCACCCTGAGACGGGAATCACTCGTTCTCTTCTTCCTAATATGTTTGAGTTCTCCATGGATTCTGGTTATTAAACCTTTGTCAGAGACATAACCTGCAAATATCTTTTCCCATTCTGAGGGCTGTCTGCTTGCTTACTGTGTTCTTGGCTGTGCAGAAGCTCTTTAGTTTGATCAGGTCTCAGTACCGTATTTTTGATGTTGCTTCAATTACCCAGGGTGTCCTCCTCATAAAATATTCGCCGAGGCCCATTTCTTCAAGTGTTTTTTCCTACACTTTCTTCTAGTATTTTTATGGTTTCATGTCTTAAGTTTAAATCTTTAATCCAGTGAGAGTCTATCCTAATGGTGAAAGGTGTGGGTCCAGTTTCAGTCTTCTACAGGTTGCCATCCAGTTAGCCCAACACCATTTGTTAAATAGAGAATCTTTTCCCCACTCAATGTTTTTAATTGGTTTGTCAAAGATCAGGTAATGGTAAGTAGCTAGATCCATCTGTTGGTTCTCTATTCTGTTCCATACATCTACCTCTCTATTTTTGTGCCAATACCATGCTGTTTTGATCACTATGGATTTATAGTACAATCTGAGGCCTGGTAGTGTGATTCCTCCTGCTTTGCTTTTATTTCTGAGTAATGTCTTAGCTATTTGAGGTTTTTTTTGATTCCATATAAAATGAAGTATTAGTTTCAAAGTAGGGCTGTGTACATTGGATACTTTCTTCCATTCTTGCGATACTTTGTGAAGAAGAACATTTTCCAATTCCATCCATATAAACATGAAGGAGGGAAGTCTCCATCCTTCTTTAGGGGGGAGGGAGGGTGATTGGTGGGGTCACCTCTATGGTTTATCTTACAAGGTACAAGTGAATCTTTCTAAAAGCAGAGTATGAACGTTTTAACTCAATAACTAAGAAAATGACATGAAGGTTATGTTAACTAGTTTGATGAGAGTATTTCAAAATGTATATGAAAACAGCACACTGTACCCCATGATTACATTAATGGACACAGTTATGCTTTAATAAAAAAATAAAATAAAATAAAATGAAGTATTATTTTTTCAAGATCTTTAAATTATGACGGTAGAGCTTTAATAGGGATTGCATTAAAATTATATATTGCTTTGGGCAGTATGGACATTTTAACAATGTTGATTCTTCCCAGCCATGAGCATGGTATGTTTTTCCATTTGTTCACATTTTCAGCTATTTCTTTTCTTAGAGTTTCATAGTTCTCTTTATAGAGATCTTTCATATCCTTTATTAGGTAAACTCCCAAATATTTCATCTTTTTTGGCACTACTGTGAACAGAATAGAGTCCTTGACTGTTTTTTCGGCTTAGCTGCTATTGGTATACATAAAGGCTACAGATTTATTGAGCGTTAATTTTGTAACCTGAGACGCTGCTATATTCCTTGATCACTTCTCGGAGTTTTGTAGTAGAATCCCTGGTGTTTTCCAGATATACTATCATATCATCTGCGAAAAGTGAAAGTTTAATCTCTTCTCACCCTATATGGATGCCCTTGATTGCCTTTTCTTCCCTAATTGTGATGGCTAAAACTTCCATTACAATGTTGAAGAGCAACGGAGACAATGGGCACCTTTGCCTGGTTCCTGATCTGAATGGAAATGATTTCACTTTAACTCCATTCAATACAGTATTGGCTGTAGGTTTGCTGTAAATGGTCTCTATCAGTCTAAGGAATGTCCCTTCTATACCAATTTTCTTAAGTGTTCTGATCATAAAGGGATGCTGGATGTTATCGAAAGCTTTTTCTGCATCAATTGAGAGAATCATGTGGTCTTTGTTTTTTAATTTGTTT
>CAUYQV010017581.1:0-15650 GCA_963574575.1 Galagoides demidoff
GTTGCTCAGCCGTAGCTGTTGCCTTGTTAACTGAGTCACCTTAGGCAAACAGCTATCATAAGAAACAATAAGTTTCTATTACCTTGAAATACAGGTATTTCCCTCCAGCCACCTAATCAGGCTGCCTCGACCCTAGCCCCAGGTTAAGAAATCCCCCACCCCTCACCTGTACCAATCCAAATCCTCCTTTACTAGTGAAATCATCAACCACCAATCAAGAATGTAACTTTACTAGTGAAATCACTAACCACCAATGAAAAGTGTACTCGTACCCTTCTTCCCTTCTTGCTTTCTGTACCCCGTAAAAACTTCCTCCACCCGGGGTTCGAGGCTCTTCTTTGGTGTGTGCACCAGGAGAGACCAGACCCAGGTTTGAATAAACCTCACCTCTTGCCTTTTACATCGGAGTTTGTCTCGGATGTGTCAGTTGGGGCCATTTGGGGGAATTTTTCAGGTACAACACTGTCTCTTAAAAAAAAATACAGATTCTGAGTCAGTACTGGGGTGAGGCCTGAGAACGTGCTCCCAGATGATTCTAAGACAGCTAGCTGGCTTTGAGTAGAGAGAATACGGATCAGTTCAGTCTGTAGAAATATGTCATACATGTAATTTTAAATTTTCTAGTAGCCCTCATTAAAAAGCATTTGAAATTCATTTTTATAATGTATTTCTTTAACCCAATATATCCGAGATATTATTTCACCATGAAACCAATACAAAAAGTTATTAATAAGATAGTTTACATTCTTTTTGTTTTGTTTTTTGAGACAGAGCCTCTGGCTGTCACCCTGGGTAGAGGGTTATGGCATCACAGCTCATAGCAACCTCCAACTCCTGGGCTCAAGTGATTCTCCTGCCTCCGCCTCCCAAGGAGCTGGGACGGCAGGCGCCCACCACCACACCCAGCCATTTTTTGGTTGCAGCAATCATTGTTGTTTGGCGGGCCCAGGCTGGATTGGAACCTGCCAGCTCAGGTGTATGTGGCTAGTGCCTTAGTCACTTGAGTAGGGTGACCAGACGTCCCACTTTTGGCAGGACAGTCTCGCTTTTTAACAATTTGTCCTGTGTCTTGCGGCGTTTTAAAAAAGTCCTGATTTTTGGAAAGAATGCACGAATGGGAGGGAGAACAGGAAAGGAATATACGGTTTTCAGCTGTCATGTGGCTATTTCGTCAGAATATGAGTTTTATATTATTTTTGTTAATTTTATAATGTTAAACTGCAATAACAACAAATAATTATTGAGAAGTGATTATTGAGAACTGCTTATCAAAGTTTGCATTGTTGTCAGGCCCTGCCCTGCCCCGTCCCCGGCGCATCCCCCCCCCCCCGCCATGTTGTCCCTCTTTATAAATGTTAAAATCACCCTACACTTGAGCCACAGGCACCAAGTCAGTTTACATTCTTTTTTTTCATACTATCTGATATATATTTCATACTTAAAGCACATCACAATTAAGACTAGTCACCTTTCCAGTGCTCAGTGGTCACATGTGGCTAGTGGTTAGTACCTTGGACCAGCACAGGTACAGAAGAATATGTTTTTAAAAACCACATGAAACAATCTAGAAAGCTACAGATGCTGGCATGGATTTGGACAGAAGAGAACACTTTGACACTGCTCATGGGACTGCAAACTAATACAACATTTTTGGCGGGAAGTATGGAGAATCCTCAAAGAACTCAAATTAGATGTCCCATTTGATACTGCAATCCCATTACTAGGCATCTACCCAGGTGAAAAAAAATCATTTTATCATAAGGAACTTTGCCTTAGACTGTTTATCACAGCTCAACTTACAATTGCCAAAATGTGGAAACAGCCTAAATGTCCACCAACCCTGGAATGGATTAACAAGCTGTGGTATATGTATACCATGAAATACTATTCAGCCACAAAAAGATGGAGACTTTGCATCTTTTGTATTAACCTGGATGGAGTTGAAACACATTCTTCTTAGTAAAGCATCACAAGAATGGAGAAGCAAGAACCCAAAGTACTCAATTCTACTATGAAGGCAGTAGATGATCTAATACAAGCTGGGGGGTACGAGAATGAGCAATCAGGGAGAGAGCAGTGGGGAGGGGGATGGGGAGTCACACCTCTTGGGGCTGGGACACAAGTAAAAGAGTAAATTTACCTAACAAATGCAATCAGTGTAACCTAATTCTTTGTACCCTCAAAACATCCCAAACAATAAAAAAAAATTTAAGGCTTATAGCAACAAAAGCAGAGGGATAAACATTCTTTGAATGCCTTCTGTTTTCGAGTTATACCTTATGACATTTAATATTCAGAATGACCAACAAGGTGAACATTATCTCTATTTTACAGATAAAGAAACAGAGACTCTAAAACATTAAGACCGAGCTCCTAACTAGCAAGCGTACAGCCATTACCTAAACACGGTTCCGCTCTGCCAGAGAGCTTTAGGATGCTTCACAGTAACTTGCACTCTATTACCAAAACTACAAAATTCTCAGAAGTTATGAGTATTCAAAGGCAAAAATAAATGAATATCTTACTAGAAATTCAAATACTTCTAACCAGTAAGAACGTATAGTATTAAGTGACTCAAGATTTAAATCACCCAGTAAAAGATAATTAACACAATGTAGAAACAAATATTGCATGCTTCCTATTCCATCTCCTAATATTCCTTTTCTGACCTTTCCTTTTATACATTGTAAATGTTAATTTTCTCAGGTCCATGTTTATCTTCTCAGGATCAACAAAGGGAATTTCAGAGCCCAGCTCTGATTGCAGACCTTGGCCATTGGTAAAAACAAACAAACAAAGAAAAAACAAATCTCAGGAATATTCACTCGTTCCCTATAGCTGCAAAAATGCCCAACTATTCTGTATCTATTAAAGCTGATGTTGATACAGACTGAACTGTGAACATTCACAGAAAAATTTGTCTTATTCACCTATTGAATATCCTTGAAAGTGGATTTTGTACAAAAGAATCTTATAAGACACCAATTTACACCTATCAAGAAATTGTAGGGTTGGTGCCTGTAGCTCAGTTAAGGTGCCAGCCACATATACTGGGGTTGGTGGGTTTGAACCCAGCCTGGGCCTGCTAAACAATAATGACAACTACAATAAAAAAAATAGCTGGTCGTTGTGGCAGGCGCCTGTAGTCCCAGCTAATTGGGAGGCTGAGGCAGGAGAGTTGCATAAGCCCAAGAGTTTGAGGTTGCTGTGAGCTATGAGACCATAGCACTCTACCAAGGGCAACATAGTGAGACTCTGTCTCAAAAAAAAAATAAAAATAAAAAGACCAACTGTAGCCATATTATGTGAAAGTAAGTCTTTAAACTCAAAAAAATAATTTAATTCTAATCAAGTGGCCATAAGTTTTGACTGCTGCTCTAGCAGTACTGTTTTAATTAGGATCTCCTTAAAAGCATTAAAAACAATTGAAAACTTCCTTTGCAAAATAAAAAGGATAAATCATTCTTATGTCAGGGAATTTTAAAGTCATAATTAAGATTGTTTCCTCAAACTGAAAAGTTTGAGAACCTTTGTTTCCTTTAAATTATTACAAGTAAAATAATATGATCCATTCCAATTTAATTCTTCAAATGAAAGTATCTCTTTCTATAAAATAAAAACTTATTTCATAATTATTTTTAACTTAAAAGCATTTAGATAAACTACCAAAATCACTTGCAAAAGAAAAATGAAATTATCTTCATCTTTTAGTTATAAAGAAATAACAAGACATCTATATTGTTTGGCTCTTGGTATTTTTCTCCCTGCTTAATGGAAGCAAAGCATTACTGCCCTTCAGTGAGTGATGCCCCGTAGTACAAACCCACTTTACAATAACATAAAAGGAAGAAGAAATAATATGTGAATGTAAACATAATTCTTTTCATCAAGACATAAATGCTTAGGGCAGTGGTTCTCAACCTTCCTAATGCCCTTTAGGGCCCTTTAATACAGTTCCTATGGGTTGCAACCCACAGGTTGAGAACTGCTGGCTTAGAGAATATTAAATTTTTTGTCCCTTAAAAAATGTTTTTACTTAAAAATAATCTTTTATATTTACTTAGTCTCAAAGTTACAAATTCATGTTAGTTATGGAAGGAACCACAGTAAATATATAGAAGAAAACAGCACTTTAACCAAAATTTAAATTGATATCACTCAGAAAAGGCTAACAGACTTCAGGTGCTTCTGATGTTATATCCTGACGAGAGCATACTACTAATTATGTTGTATTCTGTCCGAAAAGAATAAGCTCACGAGGAAAGAGCAAACAAATACAAGTTACGGGACATTCTCCAAGATTACTAGCCTGTATTCTTCAGAAATACCAATTTCATGTAAGAAAAAGCCTGATGAACTAAGTTTAAAGTGACTGCAGAGACTGACAACCAAATGCAATAATCTGGAACTGGGTTTGGCACTAGAGAAACAACAGTTGCAATCAGGGACATTATTTGGATAACTGACAAAATACAAATTATACTTATTATATAATATAATGATAGTTAAGATGAAATTATTGTATAAATTTAAATTCCTTAACTTGATAACTGAACTGTGGTTAAGTAAGAGAAGATCTTTTTTCTTTAGAAAGACACACTGAAGCATTAAGGCACACAGGGAAGAGGTATGATATATGCAACCTCTTAGTGCTTTAAAATAATGTACCTACGTGTGGGGAAAGGGAGAGAATGATAAGGCAAATGTGGTAAAATGTTGAAAATTGGTGAATTCAAGAAAGGTCATATGGGAATTCTTTGCACTATCCTTATTATATATCTGACAGTTTAAAATTATTTTAAAATAAAAATTTAAAAAATCATCCTTCCAGATTAAATATTAATGTGGCTCACAATATAGCTTCCTTCATAAAAAGAAAAAATCTTCCCACAAAAAATAAGTTGTTATACTAAACTGCGTCTATTGGTATTGTGGTAAAACCTGGTAACAGTTCATGTACCATGACTGAACTTCGAGTAGCAGTGGTCTAAAATACTGTCATTTTTTGGCTATCCATCACTCAGTAACTAACTACTCTACAAATTATGCATACGTATACATTTAAAAGACATATACATTTAGAAGAATATATACCAAGTTATAACCAATTAACTCTGGGTCACACAATTGAAGGTGATTTTTATTTTCTAATGTTTCTGTAATGAACATATACTTTTATAATAAGAAAAACAAAAGTAATCTTTTAAAAAGGGTAAGTGAAAAAGAATTTAATAGCACCGTCAGATTTCTTGGAATTTGTATAGAATGTCAAAATACATCATTTTGTTTCAATGTTTACATACTACTTAAATTTTGTAAAAGGATCTTACTTACAGCTGATCTTGAAGCTCCACAATTATATATTCTAATTGTTCCTTCTCCAATTTGTGGGCCAGATCAGAATCTTCAATCCTTTGAAGTAGTATTTTATTCTGAGAGACAGATTCAGATAGCTGGTTCTCTCGAAGTCGTAAGAGTTCTTCAAGATAACCCTGGAAATACAATATCACCAAGATACAGCAATTGAAACTTTTTAATATATACCTTGATGATAAACCCTGAGAGATTAAATGTTATTACCAGCCATATTGCAATGAAATAATTTCAATATATTACTGATCAATTAGTAGGAAAAAATTGTTTTATTTGAATTGAAAATTTTAATACACATTCTACATTTCTTTTTTTTTTTTTTAAGAGACAGGGTCTTACTTTATCACCCTTGCTAGAGTGCCGTAGTGTCACAGCTCACAGCAACCTACAACTCCTGTGCTTAGGTGATTCTTCACATTCTGTATTATTTAAATCTTTTCTTTAATGTTGAGGAAATATATTTGTAATTTGACACAAAATTTAGTTAAAATATTATGATTTCTAAGTTCCACAATATTAATAAATATATGATTCCTACCTTCAAAATAAAGACTTAATTACAAAATAGTCAATTAGAACTCTGATGTCATTATTTTTCAAAAACATATTGATATTAATATTTTAGAGTTAACATATTGGGGTGAGGCAGTATAATGCTTTGGTTAGGCCTGCAGGCTTAGAGACCATCTAGTGTCATATACCATACCACTTCTCAGCTATATATCTTTGGGGGAGTTCATCTCTCTCTGTGCCATGGTTTCATTATCTCAAAAAATGGGAACAATAAGAGTACCTAGTTGGAATTAAATGAGCCAATATAGAACAGTGTAAGCCCAGTGTCTGAAATGAATAACAGCTTTTACTATTAGCAAATACCTAATAGATATGTGACTTCTTGGATTGATCTCTTATCCTTTTACTTATTTGCTATGTCTTTGTCCTTCTTCCCTACTTTCTGGGAAACCTTACCAAATCCTGAAAACCTTTATGTGGCATTTTTTAATTCAGAAAATCATATATTTAATTTCAACAGTTCTTTCATATTTCCTGATTATTCCTTTCATATGGTATCCTATTCTTTTGGTTGTCATATACTTTCAGATTTTTCTAAGGATAGTAATTAAAATAGGGGTTTTTTTGTTGTTATTGTTTTTGCAGTTTTTTGGCCAGGGCTGGGTTTGAACCTACCGCCTCCGACATATGGGGCCAGTGCCCTACTCCTTTGAGCCACAGGTGCTGCCCTTTAAAATAGTTTTTAAGTACTTTTTTATCCCACTACATATTATCCTATTCATGTGTCACCAAAAAACTGTTAGAGCTATTTTAGCTTGATAATACATGTTAATACTATCATCTTTTCTCAAGAGCTTCTTTTGCAGATTTTTTCCCTGACAATTCTCAAACATTTGTTTTTATATTATTAAATATCAAAAATTGTTACTTTTTACAAATGAAATATTTCATATATAAACCACTCAATATAAACTATATATGAATACTTATAAATATTAGTAGTTAAATAATACTCATATACCTACCACCTAGATTGATCACCAACACTTTAGGAGCCAATACAATGCCTTTCCTTATCACACCCTCTGCCTTCTCTGCAAAGGTAAAAATATCCTGAGGTTTGTGTTTATCATCCCTGTGCATTTCTTCCTGGTTTTACCACAAATGAATATCAGCTTCAACAATATGTTGTTTCATTTTACTGGTTTTTCCCTCTATTCTTTTGAAACTTGATGTTTCATCTACACTGATGAGAGTATTGTCCATTTGCTCCCAATGCTGCACAGTACTCTACTGCATGAATGCTGCAGCTTGTTCACTCTCCTGTCAGTGGCATTTGGATTATTTTTGTTTTTTCTTAACATAAACAATATTGCTATGAACACATGCAGTTATATATTCTGGTATACACATCCATGAATCAGATTCTAGGAGGCAGGCCTAGCAGATTTTCAGAGTATAAAGGCCATGTATATTTTGATATTTAGTAGATATTACCAGTTATTCTTAATATTGTTTTAATGTTTTTTATACTTACCATATTCCTACCTGTTATTACGTTCATATGACCTTTCATAAGGATGAATTTATATGGATTCACTAAATTAATTTAAAAATATTCCTCCTTTTTCTCTCCTCAAGAACAGTTATTATAAGATTAGGGATCACTGACTGCCTTTGAATACAGTCAAGCATCGCTTAACAAGAGGTATACGTTCCCAGAAATACATCATTAGGCAATTTCATCACTGTGTGAATATCATACTTATGGTACAGCCTACTACACACATAGAAATGGTATAGCCCATTTCTCCTAGGCTACAAAGCTGTTACATTGCTGCACTGAATATTGTAGGCACCTGTAACATAGTGGTAAATATTTGTATATCTAAACATATCAAAACATAGAAAAGGCATAGTATAAATATAGTATACACCTGTGTAGGGCACTTACCATGAATGGACATTGCAGGACTAACAGTTGCTGTGGGTGAGTCAGTGAGTGAATGTGAAGCCCTCCAAAGACATCACTGTGCACTACTTCACACTTTATAAACATGTATACTTAAGCTACACTAAATTTTTTTTTTTTTTGGAGACAGTCTCACTTTGTTACCCTTGGTAGAGTGCCATCGTGTCACAGCTCACAGCGCAACCTCCAGCTCTTGGGCTTAGGTGATTCTCCTGCCTCAGCCTCCCAAGGAGCTGGGACTACAGGCACTCACCACAATGCCTGGCTATTTTTTGTTGCAGTTTGGCCGGGGCCGAGTTTGAACCCGCCACCCTTGGTATATGGGGCCGGTGCCTTATCCACTGAGCCACAGGCACAGCCCAGGCTACACTAAATTTATATATAAAAAAAAGTTAATAATAAATTAACCTTAGCTTGGAGATAGTAGATAGTTGGGTTGTATTTTTTTTTCCATGCTGTGCCTAGAAACATATTAAACTTGTAGAAAGTGTCATAGACTGAAGGTAAAGGGGCGAAAAAATATTCCACACAAATGAAAACAAAATCAAGAAGGAGTAGCTATTCTGTTATTAGATGAAACACCATCAAAAAAGATAAAGATGGTCATTATATAATGACAGGGGATAAATTCAACAAACAGATGGAATAATTCTAAATATATATGCACCCAGACAGATCACTGACAAACAAAATCAACATAGAAACACCAGATTTAAACAGGATTCCAAAGCAAGTGGACCTAACAGACATTTGCAGAATATTTTACCCGTAAACTGCAGAATATACATTCTTGTCAGCATATGAAACATTTTCTAAGATAGATTCTATATTATGCTATAAAAGAAGACTCAGCAAATAAAAAAATTAAAAACATACCATGTATCTTCTCATACCACAGTAGACTAAAACTAGAAATCAACTCCAAATGAACTGTCAAAATTATGCTAATGCATGAAAATTAAGCAACCTGCTGCTGAACATTCTTCACATCAATGATAAAATCAATATGGAAATAAACTTTTTTAAATTGAGCGACCCTGACAACACAAGTGTCCAAATCTCTGAGATACAGAAATCCAGGATGACGGACAGGAAAGACATTTAGCTCAGCTCTCCTGAAACAACAGGTCAGAGTGAGTGGGCTAGATCATTTCCAGCGTGGACTACTGGTGTAGAGTGGCAGCTCGGGGGAGCAGCGGATTGCTGGACTTGGGACTGTAATCTGGAGCTGCGGAGACAGTCAGGAAATGTTGTGTTGTGGCTGCAGCAGCAACCAGCTCCACCATAGAGGATTGCAGTTCTCAGTTTGTGGGGAAACTAGGTACTGGGTGGAATGATTGGTGAAGTGTGGACTCCCAAGCAGAATTAGGCAGCCAAAGCGGGGTGCCATCTGGTGCAGCACCACCAACGTTAGGCAGTGGGAGAGACACCCAGATGGGAAAAGATCCCAGATAGGAAGTGGCTATTGTTTTAGAATTTGGGAGATAGAAGTTGCAGCAGGCACCTTTCCATGCGGGCCAAGAGCAGCAATTTGAATCTCACCCACAGACAGTCGTTCTACACTCGGACTGGCCCAGGATATCCTGCACTTCATGGGAACTGTTGCAGTGAGAATTTGAGAAACCTACCTATGAAGATTTTGAGATTGGAGGAAATCAGCAGTTTGGCAGGATCTAGGAGCCAAGCAAACACCAAGAACAATCTAAGTGGGAAAACAGGTATAAACCTGGGAACCACTCACAGCACACCTGGTGTCCAGAAAGTATATTGCAACATAAATATATTCTTAACTAAAGTTGAACCCTATAGCATATATATATATACGTATATATAGACATGTTTATATATATATGGATATATATAAATTATTTATAAATAATAAATTTTATTGTAAATCAAATTTTATTATAAATTTATTAAAAATTAAAATTTTATTATAAATTATACAAATAATTTTGTTGCCTTTTTCTCTTTGCTCATTCTTTTTTTTAACTTTTTTCCATTTTTCTTTCTTATAGGAATTATTGTTAATTTTTAAAAAATTATTATTATTTTTTCTCTGCTTCTCTCTCTTTTCTTTTTAAGACAGCCTCACTTTGTCACCCTCGGTGGAGTGCTGTGGCGTCTCAGCTCACAGCAACCTCTAACTCTCTTGGGCTGAGTAGTTCTCTTGCCTTAGCCTCTCAGGTGGCTGGGGCTGCAGGCGCCCGCCACAGTACCTGGCTATTTTTTGGTTGTGGTCCTCATTGTTTGGCAGGCCCTAGGTTGGGTTTGAGCCCTCCAGCTCTGGTGTGTGTGGCTGGTGCCCTGGCCACTGGGCTACAAGTGCCAAGCCCTCCCCTTCCTCTTATGGTTGATGACAGTGTTTACATCAGACTATTCGAGTTTTTTTGTTTGTTTTTGTTTTTGATTGTGTGTTTGTGGGTCTGTGTTTGTTTTTTTGTGTTATTTCAATGTGCCTTGTGTTCTGCTAAATCCTAGGGTTGGCTATTTTCCCTAACTCCAATTTTTACATTAAACAAGAGCAAAGGGGAGAGGGGATGAGAGCCAACTGAAGCCAGCTTTCAACAGAAGCTCCTGTCCAGGGCGTGACACAACCACCAGAAAGAACCCAACAAAGCTGAAGGGTGAGAGCCAAGCTGAGAAAAGAGACTGATAATTGCACATCTTCTCTGCTGAGGCAAGTTGTGACTCCAAGGAAACAAATTTCAGGTACAGAATCCACCCCAAAGAGGAGAGAGTTTCTTGCTTGCTTGCTTGCTTGCTTGCTGTGGGATTTCTACTAGTGAGTGGTGAACTGAGGTCCTCTTCTCTTATCCCATGGGAGCAAGTTGCTGGAAGCTGGGAGTCCTTCTTCAGAGAGTCCGTACTGTGAGCCTGGGCATTCTCTTGTCTGGCATGAAGGTTGAACAAATATTTTCCCTGCCACTTTGAACACCCAGTCCACCCTTCTAGGCCTGGTGGTCTAGAAGCCCAACCCCTGCAGAGAGGGGTTCACAGTTCTTTGTTAAGAGTGGACACTGCATGGTCTGAGGTAGTGCTGGTATGCTGTAACTGTGAATCCGGTAACAGTGCAGAAAGGCACAGGGAGGAAGGTATCTGGCTTGGCTCTGAGAAAGTGCAACTCAGCAGGGGGTGGAGGCTTGGGTCTCTGCACAATGGATGGAAGCTTGGGAACCAGTGAAGCACAGGAACCCGAGTAGAGGCACCTCCCACCTAATAGCAGCATTAATAGATCGGTATCACCTGGGTCAGAGAGACCCCCTCAATTCTGTGGACTGCCAGAAGGAACTAGACTTCACATTGCAGGGATACCAGAGGAGCAGAGAAGCTGGGGCAGAGGAACAGTCTCTGAGGGTGAAAAATATTTGCTGCTTTGTTAACCTCTGGTTTAGAATGAGCTCAAGTGGAATGCTCCCCAGTTTCCATTGAGTACCCGAGATAGTCTTTAACTCCCCTAGCCAGCTGGTAGCGGAGTGTGGTTGCCTATCTGACAAGGCACTGATTTCCCTCTGACTCGGGCAGGCCCAAATCCCTGGAGCATTTGCTCATTGGAGGGAACTGGGCCGCAGCCCTGTGGGGCTACCAGTGCCTGGGTGTGACTGTGCAATGTGGAGAAGGAGGTACCTAGCACCCTGGACTATTTTGCTGGGCAGGCCTTTCTGACTCCACAGAGCACCAGAGTGAGTTACACTTAAGCTGCCAGTGGAGACCCGCTACCTTGATGCTGAAGACCTTTTGAACTTCTGACCTGATAGGTGTTTGTGTTGACCAGGACAATTGGTTTGGAACTCTTTTGACCTGGGCCAATCACTCAGGGGCCCACTAAGTTCTACCCTGGTTGTGGTGGTGTGGGAGTGTGGGATTCTCCTCTTCCAGTTGTTACCTGTAGGCGGTGGGGTGTCTTAGTTGCTTATATATCTCCACAGCTGAGATTTCAGCCCAATGCCATTGATTCACTAGGATTAGACAGAGACTAGCTAAATACAGGTCAGAGCCATCTAGCCGCAGCACACCAAGCAGATCCCCAGAGTTTCAGGCTGTAGTACTAAATGGGACTTTTGTAAAGCTTTAGGGGAAAAGCTGCAATCACCAGTCCCAGTTCTTTGGTAAAGGGCTGGTTAATTATAACTCCAGGAGTCCTCAATTCAATTTCAACTTACCAGCTTCTCTACCCAAATGGTGGAAAATAATCATGGGATGTAATCAATGGAAAACTCTGGCAACATGAATAATCAGAGTAGATCAAGTCCTTCAAGGAATGACAAAGGAGACATAACAGAAGATTCCATTTATAAACAAATGGCTGAGATTTCAGAAATCGAATTGAGAATTTGGATTGCAAATAAGATTAACAGAATGGAGGTAAAGTTGGAATTAGAAATTCAAGGAGCAATTCAAAAGTTATCTAAAGAATTCAATGAATTCAAAGACAAAATCACCAAAGACTTTGAGCGAGACACATTGAGACAAGAACTTGCAGCCCTCAAAGATCTGAGGAAATACAGTATCCCTCAGTAACAGAATGGAGCAGGCAGAAGAAAGGTTCTCTGACATTGAGTGCTCCCAAATGTTCAAAGAGGAAGAGAAGTGGAGAGCAAAAATGGATTATTCCCTAAAAGAATTGTGGGACCACTCCAAAAGAACAAACATTTGCCTTATAGGATCCCTGAAGGAGAAGAGGATGGTCCAAAAGGCACAGATACTCTACCCCAAGAGATAACTGAGGAGAACTTCCCAAGCATGGCAAGAGATACTGAAATTCAGATGGCAGACAGTTTCAGAACTCCAGCATGACTCAACCCAAATAAAGCATCTTCTACACACATTATAATTAACTTTGCCAAAGTTTAATATGAAGGAGAAAATCCTGCAAGCAGCCAGACATAAGAAAATCATAACCTACAAGGGGAAAAATATTAGAATGACTGCAGATCTCTCTGCTGAAACTTTTCAAGCCAGAAGAGGATGGTCATTGACCTTCAATCTCCTAAAACAAAACAACTTTCCGCCCAAGATCCTGTATCCAGCTAAACTGAGCTTCATTTATGATGGAGAAGTTAAATACTTTAATAATATACACAGGTTGAAGAACTATGCCATAATCAAACCAGCTCATCAGGATATTCTCAGACCTATGCTCCATAATCACCAGCACAATGCTCTACCACCAAAGTAAACTTACTCTGAAATTCTTGACCAAAACCCAATTTCCACATCAGTGAAAAGATTTAAAATGTCCACTGGACTTTTGAAAAATGAGACACCCAAGTATACTCTCAATTAATGTGAACAGCTTAAATTGTCCTCTTAAGAGGCACAGGTTGGCTGACTGGATATAAAAACTCAGGCCAGATATCTGCTGCATACAAGAATCTCATCTTAGTCTTAAAGGATGGTAAGTAATATAGGTACTAGTTCCTCTTTAAGGACTCAGAGTAAAGGGATGGACATCTGTAATCCAGGGAAATAGAAATCAGAAAAAATCAGGGATGGCAATTTTATTTGCAAATACATTAGGTTTTAAACCAACAAAAGTAAGGAAAGACAGATGGTCACTTCATATTTGTTAAGGGAAACACTCAACATGATGAAATGTCAATTATTAACATTTATGTGCCTAACCAGAATGCTCCTCAATTTATAAGTGAGACCCTAACAGACACGAACAATTTATATCTTCCAACACCATAATAGTTAGAGATTTTAACACCCCTTTGGCAGTGTTGGATAGATCCTCCAATAAGAAAATAAGCAAGGAAATTTTGGACTTAAACTTCACCATACAACAATTGAATTTAACAGATATCTACAGAACATTTCATCCTAACAAAACTGAATACATTTTCTTCTCATCAGCCCATGGAACATATTCCAAAACTGATCACATCACTTTAGGTCAAAAGTCTAACCTCAGCAAATTTAAAAGTATAGAAATTATTGCTTGTATTTTCTCTGATCATCATGCAATAAAAGTTGAACTCACCTATAACAGTTATCTGCATACTCATACAAAGACATGGAAACTAAATAACCTTATGCTGAATGATAGTGGGTCATAGAAGAGATTAAGAAGGAAATTGCCAAATTATTGGAACAAAGCAATAACAAAGACACAAATTATCAGAACCTGTGGGATACTGCAAAGGCAGTCCTAAGAGGGAAATTTATAATGTTGCAAGCCTTCCTCAAGAGAATGGAAAGAGAGGAAGTCAATAACTTAATGGGACATCTTAAGCAAGTGGAACAGGAAGAACACTCCAATCCCAAAGAAATAACTAAAATTAGAGCAGAATTAAATGAAATCAAATACAAAAGAATTATTCAAAAGATCAATGAATCAAAAAGTCAGTTTTTTGAAAAATTCAACAAAATTGGTAAACCTTTGGCCAACCTAACCAAAAATAGAAAATTAAAGTCCCTAATTTCATCATTCAGAAACGACAAAGGCAAAATAACAGCAGACACCTCAGAAATACAAAGAATCCTTGATGAATACTTCAAAAAACTTTATTCTCAGAAATATGAAAATCTGAAAGAAATTGACCAATACTTGTAAGCATGCCAACTTCTTAGATTTAATCAGAAAGAATTGGAAATGCTGAACATATCTATATCAAGTACTGAAATAGAATCAACTATATGAAATCTCCCAAAAAAGAAGAGTCTGGAATCAGATGGCATCATATCAGAATTCTACTAAACCTTTAAAGAGGAACTAGTACCTATATTACTTAACCTTTTCCAAAACATTGAGAAAGAAGGAATACTTCCCAACACATTCTATGAAGCAAATATCACCCTGATCCCCAAACCAGAAAAAGACTCAACAAGAAAAGAAAATTATAGACCAATATCTTTAATGAACACAGATGCAAAAATATTCAGTAAGATTCTAGCAAACAGAACCCAGCAACATATCAAACGACTTATATACCATGACCAAGTGGGTTTTATCCCAGGGTCTCAAGGTTGGTTCAATATACGTAAATCTATAAATATAATTCATCACATAAACAAACTAAAAAACAAAGACCATATGATTCTCTTAATTGATGTAGAAAAAGCTTTTGACAATATCTAGCATCCTTTCATGATCAGAACACTTAAGAAAATAGGTATAAAAGGGACTTTTCTTAAACTGATAAAGGCCATCTATGGCAAACTGTTAGGTGATGTTCTTTCTCTCGGGGAGAGGACGGCTCGGCCGCGGGTGCAAGCTCGATCCTAGAATTGTTTAAAAGCAAGAAACAACTACACACTCTTAGGTGGCATGTAGCAAAATGTCTTTATTTTCCACTTCCCTTTATTGGGAGCTAGTCACTACACCACATTGATCAATAATCCTAACATCCTCATTTCTTATCTTAAACTATAGAAAAGAAAGAAAGTCCGGGAAAGTGAGATAGCCATCATAAGATTAGCCTAAAGAGAGAAAGTCCCAGAAAGTAAAACAACCATCTTAAGCTAGCCTCAGGCTATTCCTCTTGGAAGACCTAAAAGAACAAAACATTATCTGACTTCCATTGTTAAAGTTAAAGGTTAGGATAAACAGAGGAGTAAAACCTTTCTCTTCTATGTACTCAATTAAATTTCCAAGAAACTGGCTTCATGACTGTTTTTTTATGGTTTTGGAGACCCTGCAGTTACTATGGAGTATTTTACTCAACATCATTAAGATGGAGTTTTTTTCTTTTTACTCACATCAACCTTTGAGTCATGTCCTCTGCACAGATGGGCCGTTTCAACCCTTATCTGACAGGCTGACTTGACTGCACAGTCGGGGTTCCCT
>CAUYQV010017582.1:0-87163 GCA_963574575.1 Galagoides demidoff
AATATGGGGAGGGGGTGGGGAAGGGGAGGGGAGAAGGGCGGTTGGGTGGTGGGAGGGTGACTAGAAAGATCACCTATATATCTGTCTAACAAGGGTACAAGTGAACTTTTCTAGAACTAGAGTATAAATGTTTTGATATAATGACTAAGCAAATGACATGAAATTTATGTTGACCAGCTTAATGAAAGTATTTCAAATTGTATATGAAAACAGGACAATGTACCCCATGTTTGCATTAATGTAAAAAAAAATAAAATAAATAGGTTCCAGATGAAAAAAAAAAAAAGAAATAGTCAAATTGTCTTCTAAAGTGATAGATGAGGATTCCAGTCATTCCACATTCTTACCAACAATTGTACTGTCCTTTTTCAGCATATAGCCATTCTAGTGAACATGTAGTAGTTTCTCGTTATAACTTTATTTTATATTTTTGTTATGCCTGATGAACATCTTTTTGTGTGATCATTTATTAGTTGTATATCTTCTCTAGTGAAGAGTCTGTTCATCTTTTGCCTATTTTTAATCAGGTAGTTTGTCTTTTTATTTCTGAATTTTAAGGAAAAGGAAGACCTTTATCAGTAGTTTTGCAAAAATTTTTCCCAAATTGTGGCATTCATTTTCATTTCCTTGACAATATCTTTCAAAGAACAAAAGGTTTAAATTTTGGTTGACCTCCTTATGGTAAAATAGAAAAGCACCAGTTCCCATCCTTCTTACATAATTAAAGGCATCATTTTCCTAAATTTCCCCTCCTACTCCTGTATCATCAATAAATATTCATACTCTTCAAGATGTATGCAGTATTCTTCTCACCATCTCCATTTTTATTACTCAGGTAAATTGATTTCATATTTGACCAGAAAAATTGTAATTGTAATAAACTGTTAAGCAGTGTCCTTGATTCTGTTTCTCCCACCCCACAGTCTGTTCTCTTCTTTTCTTCTTCTTCTTCTTTTTTAAATACACTGTTTTGTTTTGTTTTTTTTCACACTGTTGCCAGGCTTGTGTACAGTGGCACAATCATAGCTTACTACAATCACTAACTCCTGGGCTCAAGCAATCCTCCCATCTCAGCCTCCTAAATAGGCACCATCATGCCCAGGTAATTATTTTATTTTTCTTAGAGACAGAGACTCACACAATTGCCCTGGCTGGTCTTGAACTCCTGGCCTTAGAGGAGTTCAGGTGTGCACCACTTTACCCAGCCCACAGTCTAAGTCTATTCTAATCAATGAATCTAGAGTGATTTTGTTAAAATATGTGAAAGTATGCCCTTAATCTGCTCAGCCCTGTTGTATGGTTTTAATCTTACTTCTAATAAAAGCCAAAGCATTGAAAATAGCTTGCAGGAGCCTACAGAATCTTTCCTCTATCACCTGGTTACTCCTCAGACCTCATTTCCTCCTCCTCTTTCTCTATCCCACCTCTGCATACTTTCATATTTTTTATAACTTTATAGAAAAATGTTACCTATGTATTTTTATTTTATTATCTTTCACCCCCAAAAGAAGAATACCATTAAGTCAAGAAAATCTATTGTTTTTTGTTAAATTAACAGCTATAACATTGGTGCTAAAATAAAAATAACATTTTTATTTTATTATCTTTCACCCCCAATAGAAGAATACCATTAAATCAAGAAAATCTATTGTTTTTTGTTAAATTAACAACTATAACATTGGTGCTATCTAGCATATAGCAAGCATGCAATACACACTTGTTAAATTGTGAATGAATGTACCTTTTTTAAGAAATGTAGAAAATAATTTGAATAGACTAACCATTTAACAATGGTTAAATGTTTATGTATTATTTTTACTATTTTTTAATACTTTAGGAATTGAGAGTCTTTGTATAAATGGGAAGCTATACATTCTTTAGCACTTTCTGGAATGTTCAGTTGTTTCAGCAAAGAAACAGAGACACAGAAAAATGCATTGAGGATTAATTAAAAATACTATCAAACTTATACACAAAGGTAACAGAAATTCCTCTATAGAGGGCATTGGTGTTTGATTTAAAAAAGGATAAAAATGGACACAAATAAATATAAATATTTAAAGCAAATGAACTAGTTTTCTATGAGTAAAATTGTTTTTATGACTAGGCAAATGGAATCAGAGGGAGTAATTACAGAACATTTCTCCATCTGTGCTTTGGGCGAAGCAAGCTTTCATTTAGGTTGCCTCCTGTCTCAATGCACTGGTGTGAGTTCATTTAAACAGGTGAACTTTTAAATGAGCTCTAAAATGAGTATTATAAGTTTATGATAGCTTTGGTTTTCAATTTATTTTATTTCATTTATTTTTAGGACTCCAAATATTCACATGTGTTGAACCATCTCATTTCGTACACTGGAAAATGTTTCCAGGTCCCTTTATTTTATTCAAGCACAAATTATGTTGAGCATCTTAAAGAACTCAAATACGTTTCGTTCTGAAATAGTAGAATCTCCCAGCAAATGTAAACGGCCCTATTATTAGGGCCAAAGCGGTGGTGATAACTGTACTTACTACCTTCAAATTCTTGAAATCTGACACAGCATTTTTTTAAGAGTGAAGTAAAAAACAACAGCAAAATAATGCCTTAGTTGGATTTAGAAGAATGCATGATCCAGCCATTGCTTATATTTTTTAATTCATCTTTCTACTCTTCCTATGATCAGAGTACTCCTACTGAATAGCAGTCGCTCTGCTTTTTCCCCTCTGTCCTTGAATATGCTGCCCAAGCTATCTAGCACGTACTCCCCTTCTCCACTCTGCCTTTGCCAGGGGAACACGCGCTCACCCTTGCAGATTCTATGTAGATGTCATGTTACATAGTAGTCTCTCTGATTGCTTAAGATGGGATCAGATTCCCATTTCTCAATAAACTTAACCCAAACACAGCCATATACTTTGATTGCTTGTTTGTTCCTTTACTAAATTCCTGGAAGCAGAAACTGTGTCTTCCTCACTATGCAAACCCAATGCCTAGTACCCAGTGTAGCAACAGGCTGGGGCTCTATAAATGCATATGAAACAAGTTAATGAATGGATCTCTTTCTTTTACGCTGTTTCCTCTCTACCACCACAAGAGTTTTTAGACACACATACATATAATTTATATGTGTGTGTACATATGTATGTATGTACATATAACGTCTCTATTTAAATATATTTGTTATTATCTAGCATGATTTTTACACAGTCCATGATCTTGTAGGGTTTTTTTTTTTACCTTGAGGTGACAAAGAGAAGAATACTGAAAAGGAAGTACTGATTTCTTCAGCTCCATGTACCAAAGAAGTTACAATTTCATTATTCTCTACGTTTAGACTTCACCATTTTATTTTTTTAAGAAAAATATAATTCTCCGTGACTTGAAAAAACCAAATATTTAACAAATATCCTACAGAACTAAATGAACACACTTCTTCTTCTTTTTCTTTTTTTTTAAATTGAGACAGAGTCTTACTTTGTCATCCTAGGTAGAGTGTTGCGGCGTCATAGATCACAGCAACCTTAAACTCTCAGGCTCAAGCAATTCTCTTGCCTTAGCCTCCCAAGAATTGGTACTACAGGTGCCCCAGCACCTGGCTATTTTTTTGTTTGTTTGTTTAGCAGGCCCAGGCTGAGTTTGAACCCACCAGCCCCGGAGCACATGGCCTGAGCCCTAACCACTGACCTTCTTCATAGGAAAGCAAAACTAACATCCCCACCCGTCTTGTTTTCCTCCACCACTACAGAACACACTGTAAAACCACACTGAAATTTATCTGTTGCTAAAAGATGTCAAGATCTTACCAAAGTCTGGGTTTGCTAGTTGTTCTCCCTGAACTTGGAAAGCATTTTTACCATCTTCTCCTTATTGTACATTCTTAACTTGGAGTTGTGGAAGAGACAGCTAATATTTTACCTTTCTCTGGAACCATCACTCAATCATAGGTATATTTTTTCTTTATGATTTTGTCATATTTTCTTTACACTTTAATTGTAGTATATAACAGTTACTTTGTTATGATTGGACAAAGGAGCTTTATCTATTATTTCATTCCTTCGATCTATGAATCAGATCTTTGTCATCTTCATATCTTCAGCATATTGTTTAATATATGAGAACACAGTCGTTGCTTAATATAATTTGTTGCTTAAATAAAATAAAGGGGCCTGGGAACATTTTCAAATATACAAAATGAGATGGTTTAACATATATGAATATTTGGAATACTAAAAATAAATGATATAAATTGAAAATGAAAGCTATCAAAAACTTACAGTATTCATCCTCAAGCATTGATAATTTAGAATAATTTTTCCTTGTAATGTGGAGATTGACTCAAATTAGGTAACACAAGAGTTTTCAAGGTAAAAAATATTTGTATCATGACGTCTCTGCTCTTCCCAAAAGGTAATGACCTTCTTTGACTAGGTTGTAAATTCTGTCAATATGGGCTCATTCCTTCCTCCTAGATTTCTGTTTCTACCAGCTTTCTTGCTCTCTAACTTGGATGTTCTTGGGAAAGTTTTGCTGGAACATTAGAAGGCAGAGAAAGGGAGAAAGCAGTCTATTCCCTTTATTTATGGAGCACCTTCCTCTCCTTCTTGAAGCTTGATCCCACCAGGCAGACGTTTTCTCCACTCATACTACCAGATTAGGCTGAGAAGCCCCATGACTTTAGTTCCCAGTGGATGCTTGAAACGATATTTATTGAATACCAGCCTTTTGCTCAGTTAAAGCTCAGTACTAGACACTGGCGATGCCAAATGAACGGGCCCTGGAGGTTTCTGGCTTCTTCAACCTCTTTCCTGTCAGAGTACCATAGCGACTTTCTTTTGTTGCTAATCATCAGCTTGTCTCACCACCCAAGTGCCTTCTCAACCTAGATAACTAATAATTCTTTAAAAAACGAGAGTGATTTGTGTGTTGGTGTGTGGGGGGATGGACCCTGGGTGTTGCAATTTCTTTTACATAATTTATCCACGTTCTACACTACAGTGCATTGTGTATAGTTGTCAATAAATAAACATTTAATGCTGATTGAGCAAGATATCATATGAGAGAACAAATATGGATAGCAGACCAAGTAATTCTACTCTGGCATCCTTTGGTCTTTCAAAAACAGCAAACCTGCCTTAGTGCCTAACACACGCTGCTTCCTCTGCTCGGATTATACATTCTTCCTGTGTTCATGGGGGTATCAGTTCATTCAAGTGTAAGCTCCAGCACTATTTTTTTTTTTTTTCCAAGACAGAGTCTCACTCGTCACCCTGGGTAGAGTGCCATGATATTGCAGCTCACAGCAACCTCAAACTCTTGCCTCAGCTTCCTGAGTAGCTGGGACTACAGGTGCCCACCTCAACACCAGGCTATTTTTAGAGACATTATCTCACTCTGGCTCAGGCTGGACTCAAACCTGTGAGCTCAGACAACCCACCCACCTCGGTATCCCAAGTGCTAGGATTACAGGCAGGAACCAGCCGCTGCTCCAGCATTTCTACCTCACACCATGTCACCCCCATAAGGCAAGGCTGTCTATTTCCAACCTTTACATCATTTTTACAGGCCCATCACACTTATTAGAACTGGCAGTTACATATTAACTTTTATGAATATTTGGCTAACATCTTGTTTTCCTCCATAGAGGATATATTCTATAAAAGAAGGGATAGACAGTGTCTTGTTCACTGACTATCGGGTCTCACCTCCAGGTCATAGGACTGTCCTTATGTCTAGTGATAGAACATTCTTATTGAGTAAATGAGAGAAAAGGTGAAAAACATGACATATTCATAGAATGCAGGACTTTTAAGAAGACGGAATGACAGGGTGGAAGTCAAGCAAACGACATGTCTAAATCGAATTGAAAGCTGGTATCAAATTAGAACTATTTGTGTATATAATTATATCTGAAAATAGGAAGACTTATTTCAGTGTTTTAGTGGTGGAAACAAGTGAAATCGGTGATGATGGTTTCAATTATTCACTGCTGGGAATCTCATAAGAACACCGGGACTATGATTTAGACACCACATGAACTTCTACTAACTTCTCAGCTTTAGTCATGAAAGGGAAGTAAATTGCTTTTCAGTGTTTATTTGCCTTTTATTTTTAAATTTACTACTGTACTTATGCTATGCTATCTCACTGACTTCTCCTTTGCCATAATACATTAAAGTAGTGATGTTCTTAAGGAATAATCTGAAATGATCAGCAGAGTCCCTTCCCTGAATTGTATAAAACAGTAGTGAGCTATTTATTTTATGAGCGTGGTTTTCATTATTTTCAAAAGAATGTACCATCCTCCTTTTCTGCAGTTGTTTATTGTTCATACAAAGATTAAAACAGAGAGAAAATGAATGCATTAATTTCCTAAGAAACTTTTGCCTTCGGATCTTGAACCATAATATGATCTGTGTATCTCTCGTGAAATAGAAAAGAGGCAAGATTTATATCAAAAAATATATATATATAAATAAAAATTTCATGTCCTGCTTTACACCCATATAAAGATATTCAGGTGTTATTGTAATGATCTGGGAAACAATAGCTGTTGCAAGAATGGCAAACAGGGCCAGCTGTATAATTTGCTGGGCTCAGTACAAAAACAAAATCAGAAAGAAAAACTATTTATTGCATGGCATTTATTTCCTTTCTTGCATGGCAAAGATTTTAATTCTCTCAGGCTTAGGGATACTCAGGGTTTGTGCAGACCACTACAGGCACTAAGGCATGCCCTGTAACTCTACCCTGCGGCTAGTTACATTCTGATCCCAACCTCCCCACTCCATGCTGAGTCCTTTGGACTACAGGGGTCACTGAGTATGAATGGGGGAAGTGATTGCTGCCCATCAGTCTTAAGAGGTAAAGAAGTGGTGGGAAGAAGATCCACACATGAGCAAAGAAGAGTCTAGCATTGAAATTATATGTAGCTTTAGGTAGTATAGACATTTTAACAATATTAATTTTTCTCAGCCACAAGCAAGGTATGTTTTTTCATTTGTTAGTATTTTCAGCTATTTCTTTTCTTACAGTTTCATAATTCTCTTTAAAAAGATCTTTCACGTCCTTTGTTAGGTAAACTCCCAGATAGTTCATCTTCTTTGGCACTACTGTGAATGGAATAGAGTTCTAGACTGTTTTTTCAGCTTGACTATTATTGGTATATATAAAGGCTACTGACTTATGGGTGTTGATTTTGTAACCTAAGACGCAGGCAGGCGCTTTAAAGGGAGCTAAAATCATCCAAGGGACATGGCCTTGAGGAGGGACATGGCCTTGAGGAGTTGGAAACCACCTAATGCTTTGTTCAAGTCTTTACAGCCAGCATTGAAGCCTACTTGACAAAAGCTTAGAGAAGCCTGGTAAGGATTCGGTCAAGTACAGATTGTTTCTAGTCTTCATAAATTTTAACATAGAAGTAAAAGTACAACCTAATCATTACATTAAATAAACATATATGTCTATATATACAGAAAGTAAATTGAATCTCTTAAGTCTTTGTTTTCTTTCATCATTAAATTTATATGATATATGTCATATTACTTTAACTGATATTTTACTTACAATAAAAATGAGTGCGTATATATTGAGCAGCTGATATCTGCCAGGCTATATCACTAAGATACATCATTGAACCAAAGGAACACATGTTTCATGAGCTTACACTCTAGTGGCAAAGAAAAAGTATGACTATCACTAAAAAAGACTCAGAATATTAGACTTGATGTCACAAAAGAGAGACACTGATAAAGTTTCTGAGACAATCAGTTACAATATAACATTATTAGGTCAAAATAGTGATACAAATATCACATTAAGGAACATTTTTAATTGTTAGAAAAAGAATCTGATTAATGTTTAACTTCTAAATTTTAGTTCATAGCCTGCCTCTAATCATAAAAAAGTAAACAACAACAACAACAAAAAAAAAACCCCAAAGGCTCTGTACTTCTGAGGCTGGCAGGTTTGAACCCAGCCTGAGCCAGCTAACCAATAACAGCTGCAACAAAAAAAAATAGCCGGGCATTATGGCGGGTGCCTGTGGTCTCAGCTACCATACTTGGGAGGCTGAGGCAAGAGAATCGCTTAAATCCAAAAGTTTCAGGTTGCTGTGAGCTGTGACACCATGGCACTCCACCCAGGGCGATATAGCAAGACTCTATCCACCCCTCCCCCTCAAGAAACCCCCCCCCAAAACTAAGCCAGTAACTGGTAAGTTAATAAATCTGCCAATTCAGATATACATGTTAGTTAAGTACAAATGTTTCTTAAAGTTAAGAAAAACAAGTAAATGTAATGAACAGTTAATGTGCACAGTAAGTAGTACCTTTATTATAATAAAAACAACTGAATTTTAGATTATTCAGTTTTGTGTTTAAGATAAAATTGTATCTTATTAATTACAAAATCAGTTCATGCACAGTGGTGCTGCCTGTAGTCCCAGTCACATAATACCAGGAGTTCGAGACCAGCCTGACAGCCTGGGCAACATAGCTAAACCTTGTTCTATTAAAACAAAACAAAAAAAAAAATTCTGAAAAGCTCTGAGCAGGTATCTGTCTCCCAAATGCATAGCTACATTGAGTTTTTCATACATTTTGCTCAAAATATGGCTAACACTTCAGGATATAGTTAACAGAAAAAATGATATTTTAGGCAGAGATATCTGTGTAAATAATTAAAATAGTTTTTTTTTTTCTTCTCTCTCTCTCTCAGACGATGGTTCATCTTTTTCTATGAAGTCCAGGAAAAACTATTTCAGATGCTGTCATTTTCAGAAATATTTTGTTTGGTTCCCAGTATTTAATAAACTTTCAAAGTTTCAAAGTTTTTGTTTTCATCAAACTGGACTACATGTAAAGCATATCAATATTCTTAACACTGTATACTATTGCATCTAGCAAATTCTACAGATTATTTAATAAACTGCATATAAAATTAAGCTCTATGGATATTTATCACAGCATGAGAATTCTAGCTCATCAAAAACTTAGTTTTAATTAAAATAACAAGTACATACAAAGTCATTAAAATATAAAAAAATCTTAAAACATGGCAATAATTCACAACATATTATAGAACCAATGATAATAATTATTCACAGTAAACTAAAAACAGAAAGAGACTACCTCAGTCTTATAATAAAATCTATAAATTCATCCCAATCACATCAAATTTAATGTAAAAATTTTATTATTTTCCTGATAAAAACAGAAAAGCAAAGACAACCTTTCTCAATACTTTACCTCAGAATTTCACTGAAAATACAATAATTGTAGGGAATAAAGGAAATACGTAAAAATTAAAAAGAACAAAAAGAAATTTAAAGAACAAAACAATGTTTTTCCTGAGAGTGTTTGAGTGCATTGAAAATTACTAGGGTGTCTGTAAAAGTCTAATGGATTAAAAGGAAAATAATCCGCCAGAACTAATAAGTGAATTTGGAATAATTGGAAGTTTAGCAAAGTCAGTTTTCATAAAGTTGGAATTTTAAAAACATGATTTATAGCAAAATCATAAAATACAACATTCTTCAGAAAAAAATCAAACAAAACTCCTGCAAGACCCCTGCAATTAAAATTATAAAACATTTCTGATACACATTAAATAAAAATGTAATACCTTCAGAAATGCATTGTCCATGGATGGTAAAACTAAAAAGTATTACATCCAAATTGATCTAAAGTTTCAAGGCAATTCTTCCAAAAATTTCATCACATATTTCAAAGTATTTGATAAGTTGCTTCTAAACTACATATGGAAATACAAAACAATTATATTATCCAAGATAAAAGTTTATAAAAAGTTTTACATCTAGTCCAGTTTTCATTATTTATTTCTGTCTGGTAAACCATGGCACACCATGTGCCAAAACAGTAATTTATTCTCTGTCAAGCCCTGTTGGGTGACTGGCTTTATCTGGACATTTCTTGCTACTTGGAAGTCTTTCTCAAATTTGTAATAGGCAATTGCTTGTGTTCAAGTTATCTTAGACTCAATATACGATAGCTTATTTATTGTAGTACCTGGCACTTCAGTTGGGATGCCTGAAACATTGGGACTGGCTGACTGTCTCCCTACACATGACTTCCTCACATGACCAGCTGGAACGCACTCATGCTATGGAGGTCTCCACATAGACTACTCCCAATGTGACCTAGACGACTACGATGGAATCTCTAAGAACTTCTCAGGACCTGGCTTCTGATGTTTCACAGCATTACTTCTGACATACTCTATTAATTACTCAAGGGTACCCCAGATTCACTGTGGAAAGGACCATATTAGGGTTTGAGTGCATGCAAGGAGTTAAGGTTCTCTTAAAGGGCAACCTTGAAGACTAACCACTACAATCTTCCCATGACCCTGAATGAGGCATGTCCATTCCTCATCAAAACCACAGATACTTCCTTGAAAGACCTCCAGTAACTATTTCAATAGTAGATTGTAGGTTTGATGTCCATGTAGGTGTGGTTACCTGGGCACATTCATTTTTTTCAATCTGAAAATTTATGAATAAAAGTGACACATGATTATTCTTTTTCACACCCAACTTACAGCTATGAAGCAGGGAGAAGGAAAGCCCAGTCGATACTGCCAGTAAATGGAGGGGTAGAGCGGCTCTTGGTTCATGGCAATGCTGAAATTCAGTTGGACATGTGTCCCTGGGTCCATGATTAGTGCCTCTTCCCCAGGAGAGGTTCTCCGTAAGTCTTGAACCTGCTCTCTAGACTTTTGACCCAATTCATAAAATCATTTTTCATTTTCAATTAGAATTGGTGCACGATTGCAGCTGAGTTTCTAAGCCTACTCGTGGCTGTGGAAGTTCAGAGGCACTGAAGACTCTTCCATTTTAAACTGTGTTTGTAGGGCTGTACTTGTACTGATAGAATCTTAATACAACTTTCTGGGGTTTCTATATGTCTATTGGAAATCACTTCAATTGGATTAAAGTCCTTCCCACTTCTGGAGCCAGGCCTTTATCTTGGGTTGAGTAGCAAGTTAAGTTGCTACCTGTAAATACCCTTAATGTCTTGATAATCCTCTTGCTAGGGAAGGGCACCTAAAAGGCAGAGTGTTAACAAACTCTTTTCTCTACATTATTTTCATCTATACTGAACTTCTAGTTGTTTCAGGACCATACTGTAATATCTTTGCATTTGGGTTTTAAGAATTGCTACTACTTCTACTCTGAAAAATCTGTTCCAGTCCTGTTTCCCCTAAATCTTCTACAATTTCACCTCCTAAAGTCTTCACGCATCTTCAGCAATACCGTCGGGCGTCCTTCTGAGGAGTTCGCACAGCACTCTGCACTCAACTGTGTCACTGCACGTTTTATTCCTTGTTTCCTTGTCTGTGATATAGTCTCTGAGGACCAAAACTGTCCCTTCTTTACTGTTGTATACCAGAGACCTTACAATGTGGATCTGGTATGTTGTGGAATTAATACATACTCCCTGCATTCGGTCTTTTAAGATTCAAAGTATTTTGTCTAGTTCCCTCATTCTTATACTTGATAAATAGGTATGGTTACACATATGTTTCAGGTGCATAGAGTTTCACAATTTTTCTGTCTTTAGTTTTTGAAGTTTTGTTGCTGTTTTCATCATGGGCAAATTCCTTGTTTTGGTGAGTGTTGTAAAATCCGTTGTGTTTTTCTACAAATATTTCTCCAGGAATGGGCCCAGGATTCCGGCTATACGGTTTTGTTTTCATGGTATGGACTACAGAAACTCACCAAATGAGGGAATCCATCTGAGCCACAGCAAGTAGGAATTAATAAGAACATTGGAAACCAAATGTAAGCCCAATATATGAATGAATTTTCTGTTAGTGAATTTTCTAAATTTCCACACTGCCAACTAATCTGGTATTACTGGACTCACATTTCTGAGTCATGGACTCTTCCAGTACCCAGGAATATTTCAATGGCCACATTTATTGAAGGGAAATATTCCTGAGCTTAGCTCACACTTTACTCTTATCCCTTTGTTTGCATCATTCTTCACCAGATTATTTGTTACGTTTTAAGCCCTTCTTCTTTGTGTCTGCCTTGGATTCCTGTTTGAAAGCAGTTATCTTGTTCCCCATTTCCCCTCTTGACAGAGTACAGAGGGTACATACCGAACACTGTATGTACCACATAAATCAGTTCTCAGGTTCTTTAATTATTTTACTCTCAATATTCACTCAACTTTCTCCAGTTAGCTCATACATTTTTGATTACACGGTATTCAAATTTAAATGCAGAATTGAAAACATGCTCTTATGAGAAAACTGCAGACTAGAGTTTCCTGGCATGATGAGCTTCAGTGCAATAGAGCATCTTTAATGGCTCCCAATATATGACATCTTCAGAGAGGCACATTAAATCAAAAAAATGCAAACAACTTATGTGTCCACTGTGTCCACCTGTGTCCAAATGTCTCTTATTTTCATTGGAAAATTACTCATTTTCATATCTTGCCCAGGTAACTATGGTTATGATTTTTCCCTGATACCATGGTTGCAATAATGTAATATAGAACTTAATTTATTGAAATCTATTCCTAATTTCTAATTTCTCTAATTTACTTAGTTTGAAAAGATGACATCACTGTCTTTCAAATTAATACATAATATATTTATTCAAGGAATTTATGTCAGTATAGATAGTAACTTCCAAATTGTCTATTTATTTTTTTATTTTTATTTTTATTTTTTTGAGACAGAGTCTCAAGCTGCACAGCTCACAGCAACCTCAAAACTCTAACTCTTAGGCTCAAGCGATTCTCTTGCCTCAGTCTCCCCAGTAGCTGGGGATACAGGTGTCTGCCACGATGCCCAGCTGTTTTTTGTTGCAGTTGACATTGTTGTTTTAGCTGGCCGGGGCGGCCAGTTCGCACCCACCAGCCTCAGTGTATGTGGCCAGCACCCTACCCACTGAGCTACAGTTGCCTGCCTATTTTTCCTTAAATACATAATTTTCCTCTCTCCTCTATTTCTTGGGAGGGAAGCCTCCATGAGTGATGAGTGAGACTCTGGTGGGCTCTGACTTATGATTGGTTTGACCAAAGAACTCTGGAAACAGATCACATAAAGTATAAGATCAAACCATTTGTTCCTCAACTCATTTCCTCTAAAGTTACCTCTAGAAAACAGTGACAACTGTCTGATGGTCACTGCTACTTTTAAAAGAAATCTCTACAGGGAGGCAAACTTCCAGGTTGATGATATGAGGATAGCAGTGAATTTGCTCTCCCTTTAAAACAATTAAAATTTGAGTAAAACAACTAAAGTCAACCATTTAATTATCTTTCAATTAATAAAATTTCATGAAGAAAGAAAAATAATTTATTCAAAAACAACTACTGGCCAATAGTAATGGCCAGTTCTTCATTTTCAAAAACATATGATTTATTTAAAAATACGAATATACAAGTCTTCATTCCCATATTCTCTACTGTATTCAATAAATGTGTTTAAGTAGTGAAAAAAAAAAAAGAAAACTATTAAATGTTGGTAAGACAACGACTTCTGCTCTGTTTCCCATCCCCTTTTACTCTCTGGCTCAGTGGTACAGCAGCTACATGCCAACAATATGGTGAGGGAGAGAGAGAGACAGCCCGGAGAGAGAGAGTCAGCCCAGAGAGAGAGAGCACAGAGAGAGAAAGAAGGAGATGAAGATCTTCCAACTTGTTTGGACTTCTATTGAAAGCACCATCCTCTGAGCACAATCAGAATTGTGTCCACATTTTAAGTTCAGTGAAAAACATGTATTCCTAGAATGCAGTGGCTATTTGGATTTGACTTAGAATTCATCTCAAAACAGGGAGGAGAGGAGCCACCATAGGTCTATCTGTAGAATAGCAAACTCCTTGCCATATCTCAGTCATCTAAAGTTGTGATTTTGATTGGATCAAACAAGAGCTGGCATGTGGGTTTAGAAGGAAATCCTAGAGAACTATATGACCATAGGAAACTCTGAAAGGTGCCCAAATACTCTTGGTAATCTGGAAGAGTGTGTGCATGTGTGAGACAGTGTGCTTGTGTGAGCAGGTGCACGTGCCAGGGAAGACCTGAGTCAGAAGGCACCTGTCAACCACCCTGAACTGACCCTGTAGCCCTTTGTCTTTAGAAGGAGAAAGTGAAATCTATCTTTATTGTAAACTGCTTCAAGATGGAAGGCATACCTTCTCACTCGGGTCATCTTTTTAAAGAATGAAATACACGCAAACAACAAAATAAAGTATACACACTAGCCATCAGCTTGCCACTAAATTATACTGAATAAACTATGACACCTAGGAAACCAAGATTAAAATTTAAAAAAGAATTAAAAAATAAAACAGAGAACATAAGGGGTCACACATTATAGGAAATACAAAATCTACAGAATTTTTCCAGGAAGTACACTGAATAACTAATTAGCAACACTTTAAAAATCAACTCAGCCCCTGCCACACACACACACAACCACCACCACCACAGCCCTTGAAAGAGGAGGGGAGGTGCAGAAATCGGTCATTTGCTTGTTATAAACAATATACTACATATAAAACGTGTAGTTTATATACAAGGTAGTAGTTTCTAACAAAAAGTGAAGTATAATGGGACAATTATAGTCAAATTATGAGTCAGGGTGTAGTGTAGATCTTTGGCTGATACATGGTCCCACCACCCACCACTACTCCACATTCCTGGGATGGTTCTCAGTCACTCTCTAGCTGCCTCTAAGGCGGGGCCCAAGGGTTAATGTGAGGAGCTTTAGACAGGAGGCCTCCTGTTCCTGTAAGGATCTACATTTACTGTCCCCAGTGTGTGTGGAGGGGTTAACATATGTTATGTTAGCAAATAAAAACATTGTAATAGGTCTTGAGAAATCATGGAAAAAGGAAAAAGCTTCTTTCATTCTGTCTTTTGAAGAAAGAACCCCACATCACATTTGAATTTCCCCCTAAGGCCCTTTAATTATGCAGCTAGCCCTGCTCCAATGAGTATATTTCTCAGTGTCAACCAATCAACAGCTTGGTGCTTCTACAGTGACACCAACAAACTAAATCAGTGACACCAACAAACTATTTCCTATGAAAGGTGATCAGACCCTGATATCTACACTCCCTCAAATCAGCAGTATATTCGTCAAGGAGTGACTGCTCCTGACCAACATAAAAATTTCTTACTTTAGTTTACAATAAATTCAGCTTGGTAGAGTTTTATTGGTGTCATTGTTTATTTTGGATACTTTGTGACAGTCTCATTATTTGACAGGAGCATGTGACTACATGGCAATGGCAGAGGGTCTGATGATTCTATCCAGTTCTTTGAACATTGAAAATAATGTTTTTAAAGAGAGAGCAGTATTTGAAATTGACTCTAAAACTCTAAGTGATACTCCTCAGAAAATTTTCCCCCGCATGTTTCAGGAAAGAGCTTTGTTACTGATTAATAATTCGGTTTTCATAATATAGAAAGTGAGAAAGGTACCATTCATGCATAGTTTATTGAAAAATTCCCACCCGAATTGTGCCTGTGTGACTGCCAAATAGTAAGTGCTGAAGAAATGTTAAATTGACGAGTTAATAGATTAATTCAGTGATACTCTAATAATGGAATGCTTTCTCTGAATTATTAGCTGAAACCATATTGAAAAAGTCAATACATAAATCCAATTAAAAGTCTGAGAGAAGTAAATTGTTAAATTATAAACACAAAGAAATAAAAAAGTACAGAGAAATGAGAAGTATTTGGGTTTCCGTGGTAGGCAGTGAAGACTTTAGTCAGATAGGTGGCACCATAAAAGTGGATGTATACCTGAAATTCATACGATGACACTTATTAGACATATAAGATCGACAAGGAGTGAGACTATGCCCCAAGCTTATCTTCTACCTGGTTTAATTTTCTTGCTAATTCATGTGACCCAGAA
This sequence comes from Galagoides demidoff, assembly GCA_963574575.1. NCBI lineage: Eukaryota > Metazoa > Chordata > Mammalia > Primates > Galagidae > Galagoides > Galagoides demidoff. The sequence continues at coordinate 15,890 of CAUYQV010017582.1, forward strand.
GTATTCAGGAATGTGTTTTGATATACAGGCTATACTTTGTGGCAATGGTTTCTATTCACTGATTTAGAGGGAAAGAAGATACACAATAGAGCAAATATTTAGATGATTGCATATAGAAAAATCAACTCCTATTTACCTACAGTTTATATACTATAAGGGAAAATGAGTTGATAATACATGCTAAGATTTGTTTTGCCCTCCCATTAATATAAAAGGAAGCCTGGATACGCAGAATATGACAGAATGCATTACTCTTCTCTTGCATTATTTTATTAAAAAACAAACCGGCACTCTGATATTAGATTCAAGAGTCTTTCTCTAATAAAACCTGTCAAAATAGTATTAAGAATCCTGTGGTGCTGTTTTATTGTTGCTTTTCATGTAGTATTTCCAGCAATGAATCTGTTTGACTATACTACTTTTGTAAATACACTTTCTTGGTCTAATAAATTTATGGTCACAGGCATTTATTTTTCCTAGTAGGAGGAGCATTTTAGAGCATCATAAAGAAGGTATAAATGAATGAAACAATCAAAATCTATGACAGATTCCTCTGTCGCTTTGTACCTCTTTTCTTCACTCTACTTAGATTTCTTTATAGTTTGGTGAAATAAACAGAAGAGAAAGTTGCAGGAGGGAACTGCCTTATACACTAGTTGCGAGGTGGGAGAGCACGCACGCGTTCACCTAGTACTGAGTGTAGTCAAGTTGTGAATTATGTCGCTGGTCTAGCATTTTATTACTCTCCTTTGGAGTGTTTGGAGGTCTAGAGTTCAGGGCTTTATTTCATTTATTGCATACTAAAAATTTTTATTCTAACATGTAGATAGGTAGAAGTTTTATTGTTAAAAGAACAGTTCAATCTATTCTCTGAAAATTAACACTATAAAGAAGAGAAATTTATAGGCCACTAGTAAGTCCAAGGCTTTCAAAGGATGCTACAGTTATTTTGACTTTTTTTTTTTTTATTTTACAATAGCACCTATGTATTCCAATTGAGCTGTAACAAATCCAGTAAGTACAGGGTGGAAATGAAGAAACGAACAGGAAAGTGGTTGACAGATGACAGTGTAAAGGAGACTTATGAAAAAGTATAAAACAATATAAATGCATGGAAACAAAATTTTTGCCAGAGAAAATGGAAATATTTCTACGGTAAATAATAAATGTATATTTCTTAAGACATTATCACATACTTACTGCATGTTTCTTTTATCCCAAGGCACAATGTTGATTTGTGTGAAATAAGTCACTATGATAGATTCACTATCACTACATAGATTTTACATCACTATGTAATGGAATGTTTTTTATCCTTTATCAAATCATGCATAATATGCAACCGAGCAGGGTGGTGCCTGGTGACGTCATAGCAATTACAATTTTCCGACATGAGTCTCAGAAATCAAATCCACTTGTAAATGAAAAGATGGATAACATAGGAAGCCTTTCCTTGATGTCCCCAAGACTAAAAATAAGAAATGTGGTTACTAATAAACCATGTGTCAAAAAATTGTCACAAAGAAGAACATTAAAAAAATCGAACTCAATGAAAAATCTATATATGAAAATATATAGAATGAACTCAAAATTGTACTTTAAAGAAAAATACACATTAGGAAAGGAGCTGACACTGAGCTCCTACTAGGAATAAGGAGAAAGCAGCAGCAAATAGAGAGAGTGTGTGAGTTTACTGTGAATAGTAGCTTAGTAGTCAGTTGAAAACTGAAATTACTGTAAGGAAAAAAATTGTAGGAAAGAGGGAAAAGGTATTAACAGATTTATTATTAACAGAATTAATAATAAACGAATAGAATCAACTGCAATAGTAGTTGAGAAAGTATTTAGTAATTTTATTTAAAATTATCTGATACCTTATATCAATTATAAGATACGTTCTTTTAAACATGTGTTATCTATTGCAAGGGTACATGTCAAATCTATTAAGTATAGAGTATAAATGTCTTAACACAATAATTAAGTAAATGAGGTAAGGGCTATATTAACCAGTACGATGTAAGCATTCCAAATTGTATATGAAATGAGCACATCGTACCCCATAAATGCATTAATGTGTACATGATCTCTCTCTTTATGATTTAATAAAAAAATAAAAATGTGTGATCTCTAGAGTTTTTGAAAAAGAGAAACAAATAAAATAATTGTAAAGTACAATGTACCGCTAACTGATAATGTTCTCAATAACAAGGTAAGATTGTTTTTCTGTTTATCAATTATATTGAGGATCCTGGGAAATAACCAAGAATAATAATGACATAAAATAAAATGAACTATTACAATAATTAATAATACAATTGAGTTCTTTCTACTGGGATAAGAATTAAATTTCAGATTTATTTAGCAGTACTTTTTCCTGCCTTGCTGTGGTTGCCAGCTAATTGATCCTTGGAAAGTAAGAATTCCAAATTGTAGAGAATAAAAGAATTAAATTAATACAACCATTATGAATGAGAGTATGGAGATGTCTCAAAACTAAAAGTAAAACTACCACATGACCCAGTGATCCCATGACAGGGTGTATATCCAAAGGAGAAGAAATCAGTATAAAGGTTTACATGCTTTATTCGCTTGTTAATCTCAGCACTATTCACAGTAGCAGAGATATGCGACCAACCTAAGCATCCATCAGTAGACAAATGCATAAAAAAGTGGTCTATATACACATTGAAATACTATTCAGCCCTACAAAAGAGGAAAATCATGTTATTGTCAACAACATGGATTTCATTATGTAATGTGAAATCAAACACAGAAAGACAAATATTACATGATCTCACTCATATGTGAGAGCTAAAAATCTTGAACATAGGGAGACAGAGAACAGAATGAGGGATACCAGATGCCTGGGAGGATGGGTCGGTGGGAACAGAGATGAAGGGAGGCTGGTTAATCGATCCAGACTTATGTTTAGATAGAGAAATAGGCTCTAATATTCTACAGAAGATTAGGGTGACCATAAATAGCAACAATATGTTGTGTATTTCAATGTATCTAGAAGAGAGGACGTAAAATGTTACCAAGAGATAGAAATGGTAAATACTTAAGGCAATGAGTACCCCAAATATGCTGACCTAATCATTACCCATTCTATGATGTGAAAAATACCCACGTGTACCCCATCACTATGTAAAATGCTATGTATCAATAAAAGGAAACAAATTTTTAATAAACTATTATACTTAAAATTAAAATTCTTTTTTTTACTAGAAAATATTATTGGCATCTTTTTTTAACATGTTGAGGGTATTACTTTTAATTTAAAGTAAGGTTCTTATAAACACCACTGCAATCTTATATTCTTTGTCTATGAGAAACGTCACTGGCAGTCTGCCCTGTTAAAGGAAAAGCCAATGCCTGCCTGTAAATGAAATTTCAAAAAGTTTTCTTTTGGCCCCATATCACTGAGCAGCTACAGAAAATTATCTAGACAATAAAATGTGTAGAGACAAATTCCGGAAATGTATAGACTTCCTTCTGTGTTTTCTCCCCCTCTTTGACACTGGAAAAAAAAAAAATTCAGCTAAACTATGAATCAAGTTGAGCAGGATGAATAGGCTGCTGTCCAACCTGTCAGCAAATGCTTGGGGCCAGGGCCAAATGCTGAGGGAGAAGAACCAGTCCTAGTAAACCAGAGTGCTCATACTGTGGACAACAGTCTGCGGGACAACATGGGATTTCACCTCCAAAGAACCCAGTTTTTAGAAGGATGTAAAGAGAATGGCATGTGTGGGAGCTGGGCGGTGTCACAAGTGGTTGATGATCATCAAGTGTTTCCTATTAGCAAGGCACTTTCATGCTCTTCCAGCAAAAAGGGAGAGTGCCAGAGGCTGTCCTAGCAGAGGAGAGTTGGCAGCTATCTAAGTAATATCCCCAGAAATACAAACAAATTCAAAATGAAATTTAATTTAGTCACTTAAACTTTAAAAAAAAAATCATCTGCAGAAATATCAGGAGGAGAAAAAAAAGTCCTGTGAGGAAGAAAAAAAAATGAAGATAAAGATGCAAATTAGAATGGGACAGCTTCATGTCCGGGACAGAGGGGGGAAACTCTGCCGAGAAACAAGGGAGTGCTTGACTTTCTGTTTTCCTTTAGATCTTTATATTTTGGTACTTAACTTTACAACTCCACTGCAATTTCTTCCTTCCTGTGTTTCTTGATACTAGGTGAATCCGTTCAACTCATCAACCTCCTTTTGCTGTTTTTCAAGCCACATTTCTTTTTTTCCTGAAAGGAGACAGGGGAACTTGGAGGACTAATCAAGTCCCCTCAACAAGGGCAGGCGGACGTGAATGTTCCTTGTATATAAACCACAGAAGGTTGACCTTTATCATCTACTGCTTGGAAGGCTGAGAACTTTAGGACCCTTCCAATACCTGGATCTGTGATCTGATCGGCCCTACCCCAAAGCTAGAGTATAGATGATAAAAAAAAAAACACAGTCGGTAAAACAGGGTGCTGCAGGAATCACATAATAATTTACAATTTTCAAAGAATAAATAGGAAAATACAAGCTGTAAGACTTTCTAGATCAAAAAATCAAGAGTCAGTAAATTTCAGTTAACAATATAACACATCAAATGAAGAAATGTTTGTCTCTGTTGAAAGCTGATTTAATGGTCTAAAATACTATTCAAAATTCAGACTAAAAATGCAAAAATTAAAAATCATAAAACATTAATAAAGAGGGAGACTATCAGCCTGTGAAAACCAGTATGAATCTATGAGAGGGAGCCCTCATGAGAAGTAGATCCCAGTAAGGAGATCCCAGAGTCCTGGGATCTGGGAAGGACACCGCATGGACGGCTTCCTAGAGGGGGGCATTAGAGCTCAAATGGGGTTAAGATGTTCCAGGAGCAGAAACTGAGCAGGGTAAAGCAGGGTACGGAGGGAATCTCTGGGGGTGCAGGCCAGCATGGAAGGAGGGACTCCATCCAGTGTGGTATGGGGAGCCTGAGAGACCAAGTAGATGAGGAGCATGTTCTTGTGTGTGCACTATGTGGTCCTGTGTGGGACATCCCAGACTGACCGGGAAGGCGAAGGGGGCAGCTAAGCAGAGTAGCTTGTCGCAGACTTTTGGAGACTGAGCCAAGTACGCACGTCATCTGTGAGAGGGCGACAGACCCAGGCTGCTTGTTGAAGCTGCTCTGGGGAGTGAAGGGCAGGATTTCACAGTGGGGAGATGAAGATTTGTGGGAAATTGGTACATTCAGCTATTAATCAAATAAATAAGTATATTAAATATTAAGGAGGTCGGGTTTCTCCGTGCAGGGGAAGGCAGTCATGAATGGGGAGCAAGCTGCCTGTATTGGAGGAGCTGATGTGAGCTCAAGGCTTTCAAAAGGAATAAATATATAAAAAAAATTAGATATGTGTGTGTGTATATTTACATATATAAGTTTATTTACATGCATGCATAATTTTCTAAGCTCTGTCCATGCCCAGGAGAACATTCCAATATCAAGGATTATGTCTAGCCCCCAGATATAGGGATCAGAACAGTATTTTCTATAAAAATAACCAGGACAGGAACCCAAGCGCTGAACAGACGGTGGATACCCCCTTCCTCCACTCCCTTCCTTCAATCCTGCATAAGAAATTATAAAATAAGTATAAGAAAATTCAGAAAAGGTTTATTTTTCAAACAATGGCTACATTATTTCTTTTCTCAAAATGTCAAAAAATTAAATTACACATAAAGAAAAATCAGTCTTATTTTGTCCACAGACTAAGCACACACTTGTCCTGAGTGCCGGATTGATTCATCTATTCAGTGTGGGTGAACTGGTTGCTCATCCTCAGCTCATACAGCTCCTTGATTGTCCTAAGCTGGTCCGAGCACTTCACTACACATTTGCCCTGTGTTGGTGACACCAGGACGGGAAGTCATGGGTGGTTTGCACAATTGTGGCCACAAGGGCAAGGTGAGTTAGGAAACAAGTTGCAGTTTATCCAAATGCAGCAGTAGGTCCAGGAAAGAAAAAGGTTGGGGTGTGCTTTCTGGTTATCCTGTTGTGGGCATCCTGCTCATGAGAATAACACATGGATGAACTAAGTGACACAAAGGATGAGAACAATTAGGTATAGAGTATTATATAACAGGGGCAGAAATTTTGACTGCAGATGATAAGTGAAATTGTGGTGGTTTGGCCACATGTGGTAACTTTTTTAAAATGTGCTGAAGTTTCAGCCTGGAGAATGTCAGGCCCTCTGTGGATATGTCTCACTCTCTGATGTGACCATAATCACATGTACATACTGGGCATGAAGCGGCAGTGTGGCTTCACTTGAGCCACTGGTATAGGGGAAAGCCACAGGTTTGCATGACAGAAAAGCACATCCTCCAGGTGACCTACAGCTGAGCAGATGACAGCTGTAGCTGCTTACTCCCGCTGAGGGAGTTTCCTCCTCTCCCCACCACCAGGGGAGACTGAATGTCCTCAAAAGCATTAAGATTTGTGAAGACCTCAGGGCGGTGCCTACCCCAAAAGCGTAGGGCACCAGCCCCATATGCCAAAGGAGGTGGGTTCAAACCCAGCCCTGGCCAAAAACTGCAAAAAAAAAAAAAAAAAAAAAGTAGAAGATTTGTGAAGACCTTGATGACCATGACAACCACAGTAATGATAACCCCGACAGTTAAGGTGTTAGCAGCTCTACTGAGCCCTCCACACAGTATACTCCGTGTAGTCCTCAAAACTTTGTACAGGGTGGCCATAAACTTCACATGCAATTTAAAATAATGTGCAATGTAAAATTACACTCCATCTTCAGGGCCACTCGGTATAAGACTCTTATTATTCCCTTTGGAAAATTGATAAACCAAGTCTCAGAAAAATTTAGAAGCATGCGTGAAATCTAGAAGTTAGTGGAGGTTAAAAATCAAACCTCACAATTAATCAAAATGAGTGAATTATAGACAGTTAATAGCAATAATAGAAGGAAGGTATGTTTTATAATGGGAGGTAAAGGGACACTTTATCTGTATCCTCCAAAACACTAGCTTGCAAATAACTGTTTATTTAGTTTTTATTTTTATTTATTAATTTATTTATTTTATTGCAGTTTTTGGCCAGGGCTGGATTTGAACCCACCACCTCCACCATATGGGGCTGGCACCCTACTCCTTGAGCCACAGGCACCACCCACACCATTTTTCTTTTTTAGTCTAAATACCTTGCTGATTTTGGCCAAACCTCAACTGAAGCCATTGTTTCATACAAAGGTCAACAAACAAACAAACAAACAAAACAGTCAGGTCTTCTCCAGAGGTACCAGAAAGCAATATGCTTGGATTTGTCATAACCATTACACGAGGCATGGATCAAAAGTTTAGAAGTGTCTCAGCGTAGGTACAACTTAGACAACACAGATGTGGCAGCCTTAGACTTTTGAGGGCTCCGCCTGTTTGAAAACTCCTTGGTCTATACCAGCGTGTCTGTTGATGATTTTGTGAGTGCACATAAGCTCTCACTCACTAGCCGATCTGATTGGCCCTTCATTTATTAGTCCCAGGAAATGCCGAGTCTGGAAGTCTGACCAATACAAATGTAGAATCACATCAAGTCACCTGGCCCGTATTGAGCTCTACTTCAGAGCAAAATCAGTTAAGGAGACAAGCAGAATTTGGTTCGCGAACACAGGCACATTTAGGAGCTTTGATCAGTGTGCAAAAGTAATGAATTATCCCCATAGGAAGGTCCAACATTTTAAAAAGAATGTTTATTAGAATCTGTTTTAATTTATTAACAGTCTTATTTATTGTGCTGGATGATCCCACAGTTAGAAGTGATCATTTTAAGAATAATTCTGGCAGTATTCTGGAATAATATATCCAGAATATGTTATCCTGGAAGGCCTTCAAGAGAAATTTAATTACACAGGGATTAAACAGAACCACAAGGCAAGACACTCTGCTTCCTCTCTGCCAGTGTTTTTTCTTCTGAGTTTGCAGCTACACCATTTCAAGAATATCCTCAGATTGTTGAGTTGGAGATCAAAATGGGTAGGAAAGTATTTCAGAATTTATTTACATATAGGTTTCCTCTACTATTACTGATTTCTTCCTTCAGAGAACTGGCTTCTTGAAAATAAGAAATAGGATTTCTAGGTTGGGGCTGGTTCTACTCTCTGGGAGTTGAGGAAAACTTGTCTTTCTTATGACAAATGTTAAGACATTGTTGTCTCAATGACAAGTAAAGACAATATTCACTTAAATTATATGTTTCCATAAAATATTCTGAGGAAATTATAATAGAAAGTACAATGTCAAACACAATCGTGTGCCCCGTTGGACATTGACCCCACTTCTGAGAATCTACAATAAGGTCTCACGGAGTCCTGCTTTATAAAGTAGTTCATGGAAGAAGAGCCTCAAGGAATAAATAAGGAAAACAGTTCAAGAAAAAGCAGATTTTAATAAAAACATAGGCGAGTAGCATCAGAAAACTGAGCCCAAAATATATTATTAAAAAATGAAAATTCCCACTACAGAGAGAAGCATCTTCCACTAAGTCACCCAGGAACATGACAGGCCTCAAATGTCAAAAAAGCCAGATAGAAAGTTATAAAATGTGAAGGACAAATGAAGCAGAATAGCAACCTCATGTAGAACATAAAAACATAAGCAGGAGAAATGTGTACCTTTGTCTATGAAGAGAGATTTCCAAAGATTTGCATTCCTGTTAGAAGAATGAAACCACACCCCAAGAAGAGCGGGGCAGGGTGAGGAGGAGAGGCTGGTTAAACTGGTTGTGTGGACAGGTTAGCCACAGGCAACTAAATTTAGTATTAAGCCATTGCTGTAGTTTTATTCAGATCTTCTGTTTTCAAAATCTGTTTAATTTCTGTTAAAGAAATTCATATCACTGTTGTGCAAGTAAATATATCAGTACCAACTATTGAATCAAGGTCGTATTGTCCAGGTGGAAAATATCTTTCATTATCTTTAGTGGGCCATGAATTAAAAACATTCTTGGAAATCATTCCATGGTCTGGGTCCACCAATTGGCTCCATGTGTCAGACATACACTATTTCCACAGGACAGTCACAGGACACCTGACACCACTATCAGTACAAATTGAAAAGGGGTGGGGGGAGCAGAGCCTGAGAATGAATTCCAGATTCTTTATTAACTCCTCATACATGTTGGTATGAACTTAGACAAAAATAGGCTTTATCACTTATTTTGATATAATTATAATCCACATTCTAAAATGTACTCAATTCATCTTTCCCAAATAAACAGATACAATAGAAATGTTGAAAGTAGGGGCTGTTTAAGCCTTTCGGCCCTTAGTTAGATTCACTTGATTCTCCCTCCTGTACCTGCCAGTGAAATACATTAGAGAAACACAGAAAAAAAAAATGAAATAACAATGGCACTGGGAACTCCGTCTATTACATTAGATTGAAGCATGTGGTAAACACTGAGAAGAATTTAATACACGCGCAGAGCTGGGCGGGCGCAGTGGCTCATACCTGTAATCCTAGCACTTTAAGAGGCTGAGACAAGCGGATCGCTTGAGCTCAGGAGTTTGAACCAGCCTGAGCAAGAGTGAAATGCCATCTCTACTAAAAAAAAAAAAAATTAGAAAAACTAGTTGTGGAAGGTGCCTGTAGTCCCAGTTATTTAGGAGGCTGAGGCAAGAGGGTCATCTGAGCCCAAGAGTTTGAGGTTGCTATAAGCTATGACACTCTACCCAGGGTGACAGTGAGATTCTGTTTTAAAAATAAACTAAAACAGGCTTGGCACCTATAGCTCAGTGGCTAGAGTGCCAGCCAGATACACCAAGACTGGTAGGTTTTAACCCAGGCTGGGCCTGCCAAACAACAATGACAACTTAAAAAAAAAATAGCCGGGCACTGTGGCAGGTGCCTATAGTCCCAGCTACTTGGGAGACTAAGAGATTGACAAGAGAATCACTTAAGCCCAAGAGTTTGAGGTTAATATGAGCTGTGACACCATGGCACTCTACTGAGGGCAATATAGTATGATTCTGTTTCAAAAAACAAAACAAAACAAAAACTAAAACCATACATGCAGACAGACCAGTTTGAAACATCACTGACAACTGTCTTAGTATGTGACTCTGAATTACAGAAACATGGTACAAGGCAGGAAACACAGCCGACAAGGTGGGAGTTGTTAAAACTTTCTCAATTTACAAAAAAAAAAAAACAAAACCAAAATCTGTTCCCACTTTTTTCATGCTATCTGCCCTCTGAGGTAATGTGAGTGAGTGACTTTCTCCCTTGTCATTATTCTAGCATTACCTCTCTTTCTGTCTATACTCAGAAGCATTAAATCCTGGGGATTCACCATGGCCTCAGGGAAAAGAGGATGAATAGGATTGCATTTTTGTCTTGAGATGCAAAGCAAGCATAAATCACAATGAAATAAAAAGAACACTGAGAAATGTACTCTGGGGGTTATACATTTTTTGTAAAAGGTATGACAAATCACACCACAACAAACAAGCAAATGGAACAATCCTTACCTTCCTAGAGTCATTTTATTAGACTCTTAAGAGAAAGAGAAAATTGTTCAAGCCAGCAAACTCACTAGAAATATCTCCTGCATGTTGGTATTTAGCTAGATGCTGTGGAAATGAAATTGTCTTCGATATAATATCTAAAAATGTACTCGAAAAATTATCTCCTGCTCCATACCCTCCCAACAGAAAAAGGAATCTAGACTTATAAGCATTCTTTAAATTCTAAAACATATAAAAGCGTCTCTACTCATTTAATAAATCTAGAACCATTCCAACACCAATTATTAAAAAGTTAGTGACAATGTAAAAATAAGACCTGAGATATCTCTGTTCTAAGACACACTGAGTGATAAACTGTATAATGGTCACAAAAATATTCATGAAATAATTACATAATAAATAAGAATATAAAGAAAAAAGAAAAAAAAATTCCTTTAATGATGAACTGGTGGCTTTATCTCTTTACCTGATCCTGGCAGTGTGTGTTGATTGTTAGTGAGAAAAGACACCAAGAAGGGGGCTTCAAGGCGATTGGCCTGCCAAACTGGGCTGTGCAGAGGACCCAAGAAAGTGGATATGATGTAACCCCAATAACCAAGGACCAATAGAAAGAGACAATCAATAATAGGAAGGAGCAATACTGCCTGGAGGCCACAGAGGGGCCAAGGAAAGACTCACAGCCAGTTTCCAATGGAGTATTTATACCCCTGCAGGCCTTTGCATCCCGTCTCTCTCATCTTTTCTCCTTCATGAGAGGGACCCACTTCCACCTCTTTTTGCAAGTGCTCTAATTTGTTCTTCCTAAACAAAATCTTCTTTGTTAGTTTTGCTCTCTATTCAGCTGCCTATGGGGCTATTTTTATTTTTTTTGTTTTCCGCTCACTTTTTCTTTTCATTACCTTCTTCCCTCGGTTCAACTTTCTAACTCAGCCAGTAATAAAACCAGGTTAACTGTGTTCAGGAAGTCAGAAACCCCTAGCCCTTTACATTAAAAATTTTAACTCCTGTATATTCCTTTAGATACACATAATAAGTTATCACAGCAGAAAGATCGAGACTCTTACGTTAAATGTGCTTGGATTCTATATTCCTTTGCTTAAAAGCTGGTGCTCAGAAATAATACAGAAGAAATCCTTTCAGAAAAATTTCTATACACACACACACACACACACAAATGCACATACATAGACACGTACACATAGTCAGGCCACATAATAACCTTTCAAGTAATAAAGGACCACATATACAACAGTGGACCCATAAGACTATCATGGAGCTGAAGAATTCTAATTGACTAGTAGCCATGGTAGCATCATTCATAAAGAAATACTTCTTCTGTCTTAAAATGTTTAGAAACATAAATACTTGTCATTGCATTATAATTTTCTGTCGTATGGTATCGTGCTATACACATTTGCAGCCTAAGAGGAAAAGGCTATAGCAAATAACCGAGGTGTGTAGAGGTCTGTGTGAGTAAACTGTATGATGTTTATACGAGGACACAGTCATGTAATGATGCCTTGCTCCAAATGCATTCCCATTCCTAACTGATGCATGGCTGCTTAGTAATTACTGTACATGTATGTACATGTGTGTATATAACCTTGGAAAGTCCACACTGCTATAAAAGACTATAACATATTTTGTGATTTAAACAATAGACATTCATTTCTCACAGTCCCGGAGAGGCTAGAAATTCCAAAATTAATGTGCTAGTAGAACTAGTGTCTGGTGAGGGCCTGATTCCTGGTTTATAGATGCTGTGATCTTCTTACTGTACCCTAGCATGACAGAGAGCAGATAGAGGGCTGGCTCTCTTTCCCTTTATATAAGGACACTAATTCCATCATAGAGACTTTACCCTTGTGACTTAACTACTTCCCTAAATCCCCATGTCCTGATACCATAATATTAGGGAGTCAGTATGTGAATTAAGAGGCGACACAAACATTCAGTCCACAGAATTTTATCCTTGGCCTCACAAAGTTAATGTCCTTCTCACATGCAAAATACATTCATTGCCTCCCAACAGCCCCAAAGCCTTAACTAGTTGAAGCATCAACTCTATGGAAATTTGTCTTGCTAGGTTTTGACTTCCGTGGGACCAATTTTGTTTTGCAGGTGGCCATCCCCTTACTGCATCTTCACATGGCATAGAGCATTTTAAAGTACTGAAGATTTCTTTTTCTTTTTCTTTTATTTCAGATTAATATGAGGGTACCAATAATTAGGTAACAATGTTTGCATTTGTTAGGTAAAGTCCCTGTTGTCGGTGTCCTGCACCAAGAAGGAGTGCCACACACCCTTACTCTGTGCCAATTAGGTGGGAGCAAACCCATCCCCCCTCCCACCTCCCCTCTCCCCCATTCCTCCTCCCTCAAGATATCTTGAAGGTCCCACCATAGAGTTTATCCTTCTCCCAACTCACCCACTTCCTGTCTCATTACTTATTTGAATCTAATTCTGTCTTATGAGTTTAATGCTCAATGATCTATATTTACACATCTCTGTCAATATAAATGTAAACTTACACAACTACAAGAAAAAATTGGCAAATACACAATTATAACAAAAGATTTCAATACACTTCTCAATAATTGAATAAACAATAAAACAGAAAATCAACAAAGACCGAAGACTTAAAAAGAATACCCATGAACTTGATCTAATTGTCTTCCATAGAACACTCAACAACAGAGTAGATATTTTTATTGTGCACAAAGAAAGGCCAAATTAATAATAAAACACATATGTATGCATTTAAAAGGATTCACATACTTTGAAGTATTTTCTAACCACAGTAAGGTTACGTATGAAATTATAGAAAGCTTTCTGAAAAATTGTAGAAGATATAAAATCAAAGCAACATACCTCTAAATAACTCATCTCAAAAGGAAAACTACAAAATATTTGTATTTAAATAAAAATAGTAACTAATATTTTAAAAATTTGGGTGACGTCACTAAGTCAGTATTTCAAAGGAAAATTATGTGTCAAATGCCTACTATAAGAAAAAAATCTCAAATGAAATAAATAAAAATAAAATAAACAGGAGGGAAAATAGAAGATAAAACAGAAAAACAAAGAATAATCAGTATGTTTAAAATCTGGTTCTTTCTGACGTTCCATAAAGTAAATCTCTAAACTTAGTATACTGATTAGGAAAAATAAAATGTAGCATATTACTAATATCAAAAAAGAGAGTGGTGACATTGCTATAAATACTACAGATTTAAAAGCATAAGAAGGATATACTATGAACATATTTATGCCAATAAATTTGGCAATTAAAAAAAATAGACCAATGTCTGGAGCACAAACTAGTAAACCTCACTTTCTGAAGAGAAAATAGACTTCTACCACCCCTCCACCCCCAGAAATTCCTAGCCCCTACTACTTTACTGATAAATACTGCCATATATTTAAGAAAGAAATAATTACCATTTCTAACCAAACTCTTACAAAAAGAATTGAAGAAGAGTAATATTTTTAAGTTTAGTCTAGGAGACCAGAATTTCTACCATACCAAAACAGACAAAAATATGAGAAAATATTACTTTTATCAGGTGAGACTTATCCCGGGGTTGCAATGATGTTTCAAAACACACAAATCAACAAATGTGATGCTGTATTAAAAGAATGAAGGTAAAAAAAAAAAAAAAATATTTGACAAAATTCATCATCTTACCCTGGTAAAATCTCTTAACAAATTAGACATATAAGAAACATATCTCAACACAGCCAAACCATATATGAAAAGTCTAGAACATAAAATAAAAAGTTGAGAGCTTTTCTTCTGAGATTAGGAACAAGACAGTAATTCCTCCCTCTCACCACTTCTATTTAACATAGTATTGTAAATTCTCTTTAGAGCAATTAGGCAAATCAAACTAAAAAGTTTAATTTTTCTCTGTTTGCTAATGACAAAATCTTATATAGATAATCCTAAAGACTCCTCCACCAAACTGGTAAAAACTGAGATACAAATTCTATAATTCTACAGGGTACAAAATCAACATTCAAAACTCAATAGCAATTCTTTACACTAACAACAAACTATATGAAAAATGAAATTAAGCAATCAATGTCATTCACAATAGCATCAAAAAATACTTAATAAATTTATCCAAAAAAGTGAAAGATCTGTATGCTGAAATTATCAATCATAGCTAAAAGAAATTGTATGTGACATAAATAGATAAAAAGTTATCTCAGTTTCATGGATTGGAAGAATTAACATTGTTTAAATGTCCATACTTTGCAAACTGAACTACAGATTTAATGTGATCTCTATCAAAATTCCAATGCCATTTTTTATAACAATTGAAAAAAAACTGTAAATTTTTTATGGAATCACAAAACACCTAAAACAGCCAAAGCAATCTTGAGCAAAAAGAACAATCCTGGAGCTATCACACTATCTGACTTCCAAATATAATAAAAAGCTATAGTAGTCAAAACAACATGGCACTGACATGAAAACAGATGAACAAATGATCAATGGCAGAGGATAGCCCAAAAGTAAACCCACTATTGCTCTCATTTGATTTTGACAAAACTGATAAACACACACTGAAGAAAGAACAGTATCTTCAACAGATAGAAAAACTGAAAATTCACAAGCAGAAGAAACTGGACCTTTATCTTACACCCTATACAAAAATCAACTTGAAATGGGTTAAAGACCTAAAACTGTAAAACTCCTAGTGGGAAACACAGACAATAATTAGATCTCTTTGTCCTGTTTGTTTTTCCTAGTCCAGACTTTTCCCATCCATAACACATTTCTAAGTGACTTTTAGTGTATTTGTAAGTTATCTTTTAGTTCTTCCTCTAATGTTTTCCAATTCACAGAAAAAAATCATTTTAACAATAGAGGGCTTGAATCTGAGATATGTGGCATTTCAGGTATGAATAATGATGAATACAATTCTACCAACCTAACAACAGTGAAGAAATATAAAATAAGGTTGGCTAAATGCTTGCAAACAAAACCGGTCATGTTGTGCTGATTAGAATTATCTTGCTTAACACAGAAATAAATTTGGCATTAAAGGTCTCCAAGAGGTCACTATCTCTAAACTTCCCCAAGCAAAATTAGCCACTTTTTCATCTAAGTTTTTATAAAACGTTGTAATTGACCTTTTCAAACCATTTACCTAATAAATGATATCAAATATTTAGGTAAATGTCACTCAGGCCATCTTGACTATGAGTTACTCGAGAATATGAACCCTGTTTTATGCAGAACCAAGACTGCCTTCTCTTCAACTTTCCATCACTTCATTCATACTGTTAACACTGATTGCCTCCCACATTCCTTGACAAGCTCACTTGTAATCATACCCACAAATCATCTTGTAAAAATAATGCTTGAGATAGAACAAGTGTCTGATATATTTTTAAACTAATTATTTACATTAAAATATTGGTGGTAAATTTCCTATACTGATAAGAGTCAGGGTCAAAAGGTACTGTTATGTTCTCTGAGCTAACTGGTCGATGATGCAGAGACAAGCACTGCGGATGAGATGATTAATCTGAAAAGGGAGGCTGAGGCTCGCTCAGGCACTCAGCGACTACTTATCTTTATTGATTCTCTTATATACTCTAAAACATCCGATAAAAGTTTAAAATATCAAAAAGTTAAAACAGCAAAGTAAGATCACAGAAACTACCATAAAGATTCCAATTCAATACAATTACTGCTGAACACGTATACAATTGATACAAATTAAGAACATTTTATTTGGGCTCAATCACAAAGATGCCAGGTTGTCTGTTCCGTGGGCCCATTTCCTTGAACTAAGACCAACAGTTATTTGTGTTAATGAGGAGAAAGAAGCAAAGTACAACTGCCCAATGCCTCCACAGGTGTTTAGCTGCCAGCTATGACCCGGTGTGGTCCTCCTGCAAATTCCTTTCTAAGAACGGTTCTGCTTTTCAGCAGGCCCGGGCATGTTCTCAGAGTAAGAGAATTCCATCTTAGAACCACATTCCACAGGGAGCACAGGAGGCTAGACTGCCATGTCTGAGCTTGAGGGGCTGTACCCCTTCAAGGTACAGAAGAAAAATTGAGATAAATATTTAGAATATACCTCTGTTAGCTCTAGATGTCTCTGCCAGCAGGCCTCAAAGAGAAATGTGATTGTCAAGAACATACAGGTGACACAATTTTTTTCTGAATGTTTCTTTGTCACCAGATGAGTTTATGGTAACCTCCAACCCCATCTGCTTTTAAAACTGAGCCGTAGAGCTCAGTGTTTCTACCATGAAGGAGGATGTGACATAATAAGAAGGGTTCTCTAAAGAAAAAGTCCGACCCCTTCTGATCTGAGAATATGTAGAAAGAAGGGGAGACAGACCAGCCGAGGAATCAGTTATTGATTAAGGTTTGGGACTAAAATTTAGTGTGAAAGATTAAACTTGAATATGAAAGAACCTGAAAACATCAGGCTAAGTGACACAGTTCCCAAATGAAGCTGTAATGCTCTAGGAAGCCTGGTGTTTCACTTGAAATCCGATGTGAGGCAGGAGTACTAGAATGGAACAGAGAGACAGGTCAAGATTGATAAGACGATCCCTCCAATCCCCCAGGTTTTTCTTACAGGGGTACAAGTGAATCTTTCTAAGAGTAGAATGTGAACATTTTAAAACAATAACTGAGAAAATGACATGAAGGCTGTGTTGATCAGTTTAATGGAAGTATTTCAGATTGCATGTGAAAACCCCACACTGTTTGTATCCCAGAAGTGCATTAAAGTACATAGTTACCATTCAATAAAAAAAAAAAAAAAGATTGATAAGACAGAGTCTCTAGGAAAAATGAGTATGGTCACAATTAGGGTTGGGATGCCAGCCTATACTTCCGTCTATCTTTAAGCTAGATAGTGATTCATTAAGGTATAATCCTAGAACCAGAGACTTAATTTTATGCAATACACATTTCTCCTGGTCCCGCGGCTGGCTGAGTATAGAGTTTTTGACCCAGTATTTAGAGCAGTCAATTTTCCTGAACATTGATTAGTATTCACTATAAGAAGTGGTATCAATAGTTTTACTTAGCACCTAGGGTTAATCCAGACATAGTTTTTTTTTTAATTTGACAAATAACAATCGTATGTATTTACTGGATAAAATGAGATGTTAAATCAGGCTCATTAACAACCGTAACCACACATGCTTATAATTTTTGTATTGAAAAAGTAATGTTTAATATTCCACTCATTTAGAAACTTTAAAGTATACATTACTATTAACTGTAATCACCATGCTGAGTAATAGATCACTAAACATATTCCTCCTGTGTTCCTGAAACTTTGAACGCTCTGACCAACAAGTCTGTTCTCAATCTTCCTTCCTCTATCAGCCTTTGGTAACTGCCATTTCACTCTTTACTGCTGTGATTTCAACTTCATGTTTTCATGAATGACAATAATTTCTTCTTTTTTGAAGTAGAATAATATTTAACTGCGAATATGTACTACAATTTCTTGATTTATCAATATGATAATAGATATTTACATTAGTTCCATATCTTAGCTATTGTAAATACTACGGCAATGAACAGAGGGTATTAGTTGTCTCTTTAATAAACAGAGAGTAATAAACATTACTTTTTCAATACAAAAATTATAAGCATGTGTGGTTACGGTTGTTAATGAGCCTGATTTAACATCTCATTTTATCCAGTAAATACATACAATTGTTATTTGTCAAATTAAAAAAAAAACTATATGTCTGGATTAACCCTAGGTGCTAAGTAAAACTATTGATACCACTTCTTATAGTGAATACTAATCAATGTTCAGGAAAATTGACTGCTCTAAATACTGGGTCAAAAACTCTATACTCAGCCAGCCGCGGGATGTTATTACTTTTTGATTGGAATGAATGGATAATGAGATTTCACTTGGAGGGGTTTGATGATACATACTGTTTTCCATAATGAATACTAATTTATATTCCCACCAACAATTCACAAGGCTTCCCTTTTCTTCACATCCTCTCCAATAGGTGTTATCTTTTGTCTTTTTGGTCAAATGGTCATTCTAACAGATGTGAGGTGATATCTATTGTAATTTAAATTTGCATTTTTCTGATTATGAGTGATTTAAATGGTTTTTTTTCTATCTTGGCCATTTGTCTATCTTCTTTTGAGAAATGTCTACTCAGATTCTTTGCCCATTTTTTAATTCATTTTGTTATTTATTTTCTTTCTGTTGAGTTCCTTATATACTGTATTTTGGATAGTAACCACTTACCAATGGTAATGTATGATTTACAAATATTATATCCATATTTCTTTATTCTACTGATTGTCTCCTTGGCTATTTAGAATATTTCTAGTTTGATTAAGTCTCATTTGTCTGTTTTTGCTTTTGTTGCCTGTACTTTCTAGTCTCATATTTTGAAAATCATTATCCAGACCAATGTCATACACATTTTCTTCTATATTTTCTTCTACTAGTTTTATACTTTGATTCTTATTTCTTATTTCATGCTTTTTTAACTCATTTGGGTTGATTTTTATACAGTATGAGATAAGGATCCAATATTATTTTTCTGCCTACAGATATTCAGTTGTTCCAATACATTATTGAAAAAAAAAATCCTTTCCACATCGCATGTTCTTGACAACCTGTTGAAAATCAATTGACTGAAAATATGTGGGTTTTATTTGGGGGGGTCTTTATCCTATTCCATTGGTCAATATGTTTCCTTTTTGTGACAATGCCTTGTTATTTTGATTATTATACCTTTGTAATACATAGTCATCTCTCAGTACGTGCAAGGAGCTTGGTTCCAGAACTCTTAGGCATATAAAACTCTGCACATACAGTTGGTCCTGTGGAAGCTGAAAAACATGAGAAGTCAGCCTTCTACATGGACAGGCTTCACATCCCAGGACACTGCATTTTCAATCTCTGTGTGGTTGGAAAAAATTCCTGTCTAAATAGAACTGTGCAGTTTGGGTAGTTTGGATATTTTAACAATATTAGTTCTTCCAATCGATGAGCATAAGACATCTTTCAATTTACTTGTGCCCTTTTCAATTACTTTCATCAGTGTTTCTATATTTTTTAGTATACATATTTTTTAGCTTCTTGGTTAAGTTTATTTTTAAATACATCTTATATCTACTGTAAATGGGATTATTTTCTTAATAATTTTTCTAGATAGTTCATTGTTAGTGTATGGAAATACTACTGATTTTTGTATGTTGATTTTGTATATTTTATTGAATTTTTTATACTGATTTTGTATACAACTTTACCGAATTTTTTAATCCTCTTAAAAGTATACCACTATTTTCTTCTTGTTCTTATAAGGCATTGAAGTCAAGCTAAGAAACTCTGTATCATTTGATACTCCTTCAAAGACAAAATGTCCTAATCCCCAACCTTAGGAGTATGGAAAAATGAAGAGAAACAAAGGCATATTGGAGAATTATGTTGCCACGCTGTTTCCCCATGTTTTTTTTTACAGTCTAACTGCCTTAAAGCTAAATCTTGTTCAGTTATAGAAGAAGAAAAACAAGGAGAAAATTGGGCTATAGCCTGCTTCCTAGATGATAAGGGAAATGTTTCAGGCTTCTAAAGAAAACTTGGAATTTATCTTGATGATTTCCCACAGTGCACAGGATCTGCGTCTCAACATTATCAGAGAAAGGGACTAAACCTGAAAATACAGTCTTTCTGCCGTGACCTGGTTACTGGATAAGAGTATCTGGAACTTCTCTCTTTCTTTGGCTGAGGAGAATGCACATAGTTCCTAAATGAACTGGTAAGCCAGTGGAAGGCTGGAGTCAGGGCAAAGAGGCTAGTGTGCTGGTGAACTTTCTGACTAGCAGACATGGGTGGATATGAACTTCAGCAGGGAGTCCTGGGGGCCTGTCCCTGAAGCTCAGGTGAGAGCAGCCACCATTTGATGGAAACCACTTAGGATCAGCCATTCAAGTCAGAAGCAGCAAGCCCCAAAGCAACCTAAGAACCCATCCTCCTGCACCTGAACAATGTGTCCACGTCCCCTCCTACCTGAAGCCCTCTCTAAGCAGAATGGATTGTGAAAGGGTGGTAGGACATCTGAAAGGCAGGAATTTTTCTCAGTGAGGAAGATGAACATATTAAGGGAAAGAAACTGTTGTACAATTAGTTGGTCAATGTGAAGGCTGTTTCCATTATTGTTTTCTTGAACATCTCATACACTGAGATCTTGGGATGAATATTACATAGTTAATAAAAATAAACTAAAAGCTACAATGTCTATGTTCATGTGTGGTACAGTTTTAGTAAATTTGTGACTTGTCTGTGTATCAATAATTAAATGTCTGATATCAAATAATGTATAATATCAGAAGGAGCTCTAAAGTTTGTTGGGTTTGTGTCTGCTTTTAAACATAGCTGTTGTCCACACAGGTTCTCCCAGGCTGGAGAACCGCCATATCTTTTCCAGGAGAAACCATGGATTCCAGAAGCATGCAGAGGGCAGAACAACTAGGTAACTAATTTAGATACAATTGTATACCTTTACAGAAAGTTCCATAATCTCATACACACAGATATTTAGGTATCAGGTTTGGTCTTGTCATCATTTTGAAGCTAACTATGCTAAATTGTACATTTCGTCAGCAAAACTATGTTGGATCTCTGGAATGTAAGTGGAATTCTTGAAAAGATGTTTTCTCATTTCTCAATCAGAAAATGACTGATTGAAGTTTCATTAATCCTAGAAATGTCCACCTATCCACAGTTAGACCTATTATCTCAGTTACTCATATCCCGAGAACAAAACAGATTAGACTAAGGAAAAGTGTTATTTTACCAACTCCTCATTCCCTATTATCAACACTTTTAAGAAAATCTTCATTTAAGACTCAAAAACAGCTGAAAACAGCATCATTCTATCTTCTTTTATAACTTTGCATGGAAAATAGTTTTAATACTTCTGTATAATCATTCTCAAAAATTTTTAAAAAAGGAATATTTAATGGCTCCAAAATTCCCTGCTCCTTTTAATAAAGAGATCATGCTTTCCTGCCTTTAAAATTTCTAATAAAGCTAAAAGAAGCCTTTATCCCCTCATACCCCAAACGCACTAACAGAAGAGGGTCCTTGAGCACCACGTATTTCCACAATGCCTGGTCTGAGGAAGATAATAAAGGAGTCAGACATCACAACAGCCCCCCAGCACCCAAACTCCCATTGAATCATCTCTCTCCTGATTGTTCTAAGGGGTTAGGAGGGAAAGGTGTAGGAAGAACTCCTGCAGACATACTCGGATCCCAGCTTCCAGCTAGTACGCCATATCAGCTTTGAGGTTAAAGGTGTATCTCTGAAGAATCTCATCCCTAGAATATACCCATAAATATGCAAGCAGAGTTACAGAATAAAGGTTCAGTAAAATCAAATCATTGTCTCTTTGTATATTTTAAATTTTATCACTTTAAATAAAAACCTCAGATAATCATCTACCTTAAAGAGAAGATGCATTCCTTTGTATTTATTTTTATTTAAAAAGTAAAAATATTACACACACACACACACACACACACACACACACACATATATATATATATATATATATATATATATATGTCTCCAAGATAAAAGCATCTCTAATTTAGGGGACTTTATATAAATAGTCTTAGGAAAGACCAATTATATGCAAATGCATAGTTACTTACATATGATAGGGGCTCAATAAATGCTTAATGAATGGATGAAAGACGAAGCAGTTAGGAGAGTTAAAGTAATAGATTTTCTCTAAGAAGCATGTAAGAATGGATTGTAATTTGCAAATCTATAAATAAGCAGGCTATTTAAAATCATAAAGACAGTTTTTAAGAGCATATATTAAGAGGGTGCTCCTTTTCCTATGAAAATGTAATTTATGCAAAGTATCTCAAAGTGTCTGCATACCACACTGGTGATATGTAAGATGATTTTAGGTAGTACATCCAAGTGCTTAATGTCAACAATTTTCTGCTTATATTATGTGTAACAAAAAGTATAAATTAGCCCATCCAACCTGGTGATTCTAATATAATATTGTTTAGGATAAAGTTAACCAAAAGGTTAACCTTTTAGGGTGAAATTCAAAAAGGTCACTTATAAAAACCAAACCCTATGACTTCTAATATAATATTATTTAGGTTAAAGCTAACTAGCTTTTAGAGTGAAATTCAGAAGGGATACTTCAGAAACCTTTCATTTATATAGAACATGAATTAAAATGTTAGTATACATTATTGCCAACACCTTCCAAACAGTGTGTATTAAGTCTCCAAAGAAACATAAACATAGGCATCTTTATTTTCTTGTAACTTCAGTTTCTTTCTGCCTTCGTATAGATTTGTGAAGAAACATTTTTATGTGTTGGAGAAGAATGAAAGGAGCAGTGTGGGCAAACATTTCAACTCGCATCTGTGGAGTTATGTTTTTCAGACTTGTGAGATAGGCATGGAAATAGATACTGGCGATTACTTGTTATGAATCTCTCACATTAAGTGAAGAACCAGGCTGTTATTTCTTTGACTTGGTCTAGGATTATATAACAGAAAATTTGGCAGCTCTTTGTTCTTGGTTCCTAAGAAGTAACCACAAAATCCTTAGAATTTTCCTTCGTTGTAAAAGTGACTTTGTTATTTATAGTGATCCCCATGGACCGACCATAACTGGTAGTTTATACTAGTGAAGTGAGTCACGGTGGGTCTCTGGATAGTTTTTGCTAGCAACTCAGAAGGAGGGCTAGTCATGCTGGAAGGATCAATCATGTGATTAGAAAGTTGGGGCCATTTGATATTAGCCCAATGCCCATTAAGAAGAGGAGGGCTAGAGATTGAATTCACCAAATGGCCAATTAATTCATGATGTCATTTCCACTGAAAGGGCCAGACCAGCGCCATTTTGTCATTTACTGCATAAGCTCTGTTAAACCGCAGGGCCACTCCCTGTTGCCTCCCCCACACCTGCTGCACAGCCATTAAGCCATTGATTGAGACACCTTAGGCAGACAGCTGCCTTAATAGGTAATAAGCTTCAGTCCCTTGAACAGCTCCCATATAAGGTAAAAGGTTTCTACTGAAATTCAGGTATTCTCCTTCAACTACCTAATTAGGCTACACCACCTCTAGCCCCCATTAAGAAATCCCCCACCCCTCACCTGTACCAATACAAATCCTCCTTTACTAGTGAAATCATCAACCACCAATCAAGAATGTAACTTTACTAGTGAAATCACTAACCACCAATCAAAAGTGTACTCGTACTCTTCTTCCCTTTTTGCTTTCTGTACCCCATAAAAACCCCTTTCACCCCGGGTTTGAGGCTCTTCCTTGGTGTGTACACCAGGAGAGTCCAGGCCTGGGCTTGGCCTGGGCCTGAATAAAACTCACCTCTTGCTTTTTACATCGGAGTGTGTCTCGGACTATTTGTTGGGAATACTTGGGGGAAATTTTCGGGCATAACACCACATAATGGAATTCAACAAGAACTCCACACATCAAAGCTTAGGTGAGCTTTCTAGTTGGCAATACTCTTTGAATACTGCCATACTTCAGTGCTAGGAAAGTAATACGTCCTTGAGAATGACAGAAACTTCATGTTCAGACACTCCCAGACTAACATTTTGCACCCATCCTTTTGCTAATTCTGACTGGTACCTTTTTGCTATAATAAAGTTGTAACCATAAGTATAGTGCTTAATTGAGTTCCGTGAGTCATCTTACCAAATTATCAAACACGAAAGTGGTTTAAAATTTTTAACCAGATGGTCAGAAACAGGGGTGGCCATATGAATCCCTAAAATTATGGCTGGTTCTCAGGTTAGGTTGTTGTTGTGGGGGGACTATGTCCTTAACCATGACTTTTGCAAACTCTTAGTAAGGTTCTCTTCTCAAAGCCTTATGTGGGGGCTGCTTCTCTAGTTTTGGGCACAAAATTAACTTGGATGAATATCTTTCACTTATTGTTAAAAGAACTCAAATGTCCTGTGTATCTTACATTCCAATTAAAGTACATAATCTTTCATGCATGGGGTTGAATATTTACCCCATAATATATACTTAATGTACATTTTGTCACTGATGGATAAATACTTAAAAGTTATTGCTTTCTCTATCTTATAGAATACACATAACTTTTAAAAAGATATAAAGTTTTTTTTTTCCTTGTAGGAAAAAACATTGACTCTTAGCAAATTTAGAGAAGTCTCCAAACACATAGTATTTTTGGCATAAACAGTTTAAATACATAAACATAGTAGTTTGGAAAAAACAGGGAAAAAGCCACTTCAATAACTTAAATGCAGCAATATAAAAACTCAATAAGCTAGCGTTTGAGTTCCTTATATTGCGAGATTATATACATCTGTCCAAAGTTGGAGATTAATTACCAGTGTAATCTGGAATACTTTGAGCTAAAGACACTGATGGCTGTCACTGTGCAGATTCCTGCTGCACGTACATGTGTATCCTCAGAATTTAATATAAAAGAGAAGTGTCTTTGACCACCTGCTTCAGCATCTTTAATAGGTTAGCCTATAACTTTGTGCTTTAACTGACAGAGTTTATAATTTAATTTTTAGCTTTAATTTTTAGCTACTTTCAGATGATACATAATGGTCTTCAAGGCAAGTAATGTTCCCATCTCTGTATATGCTGGGTAACCTTTAAAATTTCTACTTGGAGCATTTCAAAGGAAACGCAATAACAGTGTTAATGTTCTTGGATTAATTCACAGTACTTTTTTTCAAAATAACAGAAGAATGAAATTTTAAGAACACTAAAAAGCATTTTCCTGCTACCAAATGCTATACCACCATTTTTTAAATTCTATATTTTTATTTAATTTCAAGAGGAAAAAAATATAATCACACTCACTTTAAAAGGCCTTAATTTGATTCTCTAAAACGTTTAAATACACAGCTTTCTGCACATTAACATGTAATGTTTTAAATTACCAACATTATCTCAAATACATTTTCATGGTTCCTCTGCCTTTTGCAAAAGTTATTGTAAAATTGAAGGGCCAGAGATAACTTTTGGAAGGACACAGTAAGGAACTTGGTGAACTGCTCTCTAACAAAAATAACAATGTCACAGGCCTGCTAAGGTTTAAAGGATTGGGAAAGAAACTTTACCCTTCTGTTAGGAGTTGCAAAGGCATATTCAAAAAACATCAATCCTTTTAACAAATGGATGCTGAGAAATGGTACATCACATTCAAAAGAATAAATTTTTATCCCTTCCTAATACCATGCATAGAAACCAACTCAAAGCGGATCATAGGTTTAAATGTAAGAACTAAAACTATACAATTCCTAGAAGAAAATAAAAAAAGAAGTACATATTCATGACACATAACACCAAAAACACAGCATCAAAAGAAAAAAAATAAATAGGACATCATCAAATTAAAAACTTTTGTGCTTCAAAGGGCACCACCAGGAAAATGAAAAGATGACAGATAGATAACCCACCCAAATTAAAAATGCTCAAAGGAAGATATTTTTCGAAAGAAGGCATATGATAGGCTGGTGAGAACAAGAAAAGAAGCTCGATATCATTAGTGACAAGATACCATTTCCTACTCAGTAGAATGTCTAAAATTTAAAAGACAATAATAATTGTTGGTAAGACTCTAGAGACCTCTCACACATCATTGGTGGATATGTGAATTGCTGCAGGCACTTTTGGAAAATAACTTAGCATTCTTCAATTTCTAATCATAGAGTTTACATATGACCTAATAATTCTACTCCTGGGCACATATCCAGGATAAATTAGAACATGCCAACCAAAATTTGTATATGAGTATTCACAACAGCATTATTCATATAGTCAACAAATGAAGACACATCACATTTCCATTAGATGATGGAAAGATAAACAAAATATGGCATATTAATATAATGGCATGTTATTTAGGAATCAAAAGGATGACGTATAATACATGCTACAATATAGGTGAACCTTGAAAACATTTATGCTAAGTGAAATCAGTCATTAAAGCTGCATATTATATCATTTAATTTATGTACAATGTGCAGAATAGGAAAATCCATGCAGGAAAGCAAATAAGTAGTTGCCCGGGGCTAAGGAGGGAAGGTAAGTGACAACAGGGAAGGAACAGGAGTGACTGCTGGGGAGTCAGGGATTTTGAAGGGAGAAGGTTAAAAAAAAATTCTAAAATTAGACTGTGGTGATGGTTGCGAATCCTGCCAATGTAATTAAACAAAACTGAACTGTACACTCTAAGGAGAAGTGTATGATGTGTAAAGTTTCTCAATTTGTTTTTCAAATGAATTATCAGACAGCAGTAAACATTTCCTCGTCTCTGGCATAAGAATTTTTGCTAAGACATTTCAAATTTTAACTTCTGCTATTTTAAAATAATCTAAATATCTTGGAAATTGTTTTGGCAGCACATCACAGGGACTTGAAGTTTGTAATTGCATTTTAACAGTCCACCCATATTCAAGAGGTCTAAGCTATAAAAGAATTCACGATATCGTATAACCAGAAATCTACAGTAGGCCAGTGTTGAGAGTTGATTAATACAGCGATTTGATATCCTCATTAAAAAACCAAGTACATTCCATTTTTTTAATCTTTCATTGTCAACATGTGCTCCTCAGCTAAGCTTCTCTCATAACTCTAGATAGTTGCTAAAATCTTACGTACCATATGCTGACATGTCTAAGACAAGTTGCAAAAGAGGAACTATTTAAAACTCTCTTTATGAAACTTTTTAAATCTCAAGTAAACCCCCTTCGCAGAGCCTTCTGGTAAACTTCCTGCCCTCACAATAAGTGTCTAGAATTGCATGGCATGTCTCACCCACCCAAAGCAAAATACTTTGTAGGGCCAGTGAGGAGCTGTTTTCCTTCAGAAAATGACATTTGGATAACTAAAGAAAATCAGAGAATTCACTTATCTCACGAAAATTATGAAATGACTGTCAATTATAATGAAAAAGAATGATTATCTGCTATATGCAATCATCTCATTTTTATTTTTACTCTACCTATTAATTAACATGGGCCCTATCTGAATTTCTTCCCATATACATCCATCAATTTCTCTACATATAGTATATTCACTTTATGTAGAAAACAAAAATTCACACTCTCTCTGGCCATCCTTTCCCGTAGAGTATTTCATTTACCTTTTAATGAGAGCAATTAGTCCTGTGATAGATTTTAATCTTAAGAAGTGATTTAGGAATTATGTGGTGAATAATTTAAAGACAATATTGCCCAACTCCAATGTTTTGGAGGTAGGAGAACAAAGTAAACAAGGAAAACAAAAAGCCTGAAGGAAATCAAGGAGAGCAATTTAAAAGAAGGGAAAAGAGGAACTTGGTGAAAGGAAAGGGATTAAAAAAAGAAAAGGTGGAAGAAATTGAAAAAACAGAAGAGAAAAGGAAGAGGTGAAGAGAGGAGAGGAAGAGAAGAAATAGGAGAAGGTAAAGAAAAAAAAATGATGAAAATAGGGGGAAAGAAAGTGAAGAAAAAGGAAAGCCAGACACTTAACTATGTAGGATGTGCCATAAGTCCACACTTTGCTTAAAGAGGCCAAGGTTCTTATAACTATGTGGAAACCACAGCAGCAAAACTTTACAACACAAAGAGGGAACTTTAATGTAAGCAAATAAAAAAAAAATTTCTTTAGAAGTTGAAGGGATCTCAGAACATAATGTAGGGTGTGGCAAATGAATCTAACAGTATTAGAGATGTGTAAAACCGGTTCACTGAAGAAAGAGATAAGAAAATGCTGAGATAAGTCATCTTGAAAATGAGAGGAGTCACTCAACTTTATGAGGAACTTCATATAAACATTATAATCTCATCAATAAAATTCTTCCACACGGAAGTAAACATTAACAATTCTGATAGTGTTATATGTGGATGTTGCAAATGAACTGTGAAGTAAATGGACGGCGAATTGTGGGAACCAGGCTTCTCGTTGTTGTAGCAGAAGTTTACCCATAAACCACTGGGGATGGCTAGAGTGACCCATGTGGTAATGAATCAGAGTCAAGGACATGGGTGAACTCATGTTTATTTTAATATAGAAACCGATGGTTATGTGAAGTAGATAAGTCTGCATATGTGGGCTACTGTACGCACACATGGCCTTGCTTTCTCAGTTGAGAGGGCCTAAAAACAATGACCCCAATAGTAACAAGGATAATCAACATCCAGATCTTGTTTTCTAATATGTAATACCATCCTCCTAGGAAAGAATCTAAAGTTCCTTAGACAAATGTCCGGTTCTAGGACTTGGACAGGTAATTCAACAGATGAGCTTAGAGTATCTTCTGCCAGGAAGCAGTGTTCAAACACACACACATCCATGCACGTACACACACAATTAAGGAGTTATATCAAAAGGACACAGGATCCTATTGAAAGAGTTCCCAGGGGCCCCCACAGGAAAAATTTAAACAAAGGAGCAAAAAAGGATAAGGTAATATTGGATTATTACCCCAAATATAAAATAGATATCCAGGAGTACACACTGATAAAAATAAAAGGTTCAACAAATAAACAGATGGGGGAAAATTTGGACAGATATCCTGTGCTGAAGAATTCCAAATAGTTAATGTAGACACTCTACCTCCAAAGACAGGGACCCTAACTCTCCAACCGCTAATGTGGGTTGCATTACAGCCCTTCTCTCACAGGAATACATATGGAAAGGGGAGGAGAGAGTAATTATTATTAGCCTAAAAATTACAGTAGAAAAACCCGGCAAACACAACCTCAGCCAGGTGATGAAGGTCAGGATCAGAAGTGCTATTATATCATGTCTCCAGTACGTCCTCTTACTATGATAAAAATGGCACTTTTGTCAATGCTCTTTCTTCCCAAAACCTATAACCCCAGTCTCATTATGAAAAACCAGAAAAATTCCAATAGAAAGTCATCTCACAGAAACACCTAACCAATATTCCTTAAAATTGTCAAGAGCATCAGAAATTCTCACAGCCAAGAGGAGCTTAAAATAACATGACCACTAAAGGCAATGTGGGGTCTTAGACTGAATTCTGAAACGGGAGAAGGATATTAGGTAAAAACTAAGTATCTGAATCAAATGTGGGCTTTTGTTAATACTATCAGTTAATTGTGTCCAATAAACAATACTAAAGCAACATGTTAATAATTAGAGAAATGTTACAAAATATATATTAGTATACTTTGTATACCTTAAGTTTTCTGTAAACCTAAAACCATTTTCAAAAAATTTATTTTTTAGGTCAGACACCAAAGTTTCAGAACAAAGGGATAATAAAGTTTTTTAAGAAAAAAAAGAACACTGAAAGCATTTCTTATCAGTGCACCTGCAACACAGCAGATATGAAAGGGAATTCTCCAGGTGGCAATATATGACAGCTAATGAAAATTTGCATATACAGAAACAAATGGAAAAATGATTAAAAAAAATAGGTGTACAGAAAAGTAGATATTATTTATTTTAAAAAATCAAATGTCTAAAGTATAATAGTAACACGCCAGTGTGGATTTTATGACATATCATAGTATAATGTGTGAAAACAATGGCCAAAGGGTTGGAAAGAGTGAATTCAAACATATAATATTAAGTTGTTTTATAGTATAACAACTTGTAAGCATAAGATTACTTGAGGGTAGGCTTTGATAACTAAAGATATTTAGTGTAAAATCTAGAAAAACTTTCAAAATTTAAAGATAAGAAGTATGGCTAGTAAATCTATAGTAGAGATAAAAAGGAATCATAAATATATTCAATTAATCCAAAATAAGACATGAAAAGCAGAAAAGTAACATAAATCGAAAATAAATAGAAAATGCTAAATTTAAGCCCAACCACATAGAAAATTCCATTATGAATGTATAGCTTACATTATCTTTTTACAAGGTAGATATTTTCAGGTTGGGTTAAAAAAAAAACCAAAACCTAGCAACTATGTATCTAACACTATACAACGAAGCCTATTTCAAGTATGACAATATAGAACAGTGAAAATAAAATTCATTAAGCTTTGGTTTACCTGGTCAGGAAAAAAATAGAGAAGACAAAATTACCACTATCAAGAATGAATGATGGGATGATGCTACAGACTCTCCAATGTTAAAAGAATAATAACAAAGATTATTAATAGCTCTTTGCTTCCATGGGTGATGGAAACGTTCCCTATCCTTATGATGATGATGAATCGTACGGGTTTTGCTAGTATATACACATTTGTCAAACTTTAAGGATGATAAAGCTTAGATGGCTAAATCTGAAATGGAAGGAGAAAGACATTTCCCAGAGAAAATAGAATAATACTGAAATATATATATATATATATATACACAATATGATACATCTAGGGGAAGTTACAAAACCTTAAAAAGAGAAAAAAATGTATTGCCATCCACATGGGAAAAAAAAATGCGTTGCTGAAGAGAGAAAGGACTGGAGGTTCCTGCCTCTGATTGTCTGCATCACTCATCTGAAGCTGGGGTTAATCTTCACTCGATGTGTCCCATCCCTGATTTATGATGGTTGTACTTAACAGTTTTCCAACTTCATGATGATGTGAAAGACATGGAGAAAATGTACTTTGAACTTTGATCTCTCCCTCAGGTAGTGATAACAGGACAACCCTCTTTATGATGCCGGGCGGTAGTAGTGAGCCTAAGTGCCCCATCAGCCACGGGATCAGGAAGGTGAATGATTATTACTTTACAGTGTACTGGGTTGCCAGCATTTTTGGGATATTGTGTTTTGTGTTTTCATATTTCATTAAGTCTAAAACACAGCCACCTGTTTGCGGTGAACAGAAGAGAAAGGCAAGATAATTGCCCAGAATGAAGTGCTCAGCCGATACTGACCATCACATGAGAGTTAAGACTTGTGTAATCCAGGATTCCAATCATCTCAGAGAATAAAACCAAATTAGTGATGCAGTAAAATTGTCAGCATTGGTTAAATCCACTGCCATCATGAAAAGAAGTGCTGGATCAAGATTGGTATTAATAATGGAAAAATTATTTGTCACATAGATGGAAGACTGGACCTAGGAACATGTTCTCCTTACCCTACTGCCAACACAGGCTAATGCCACAAGACTTTCCTACAAGCTAAGAGAGTAAGATGGCGATCCCACACATACCAAATGTTTATAGCAAGTCATAGATCGTTACAAAGGTTCAAAGGCATCATAATTTTACTAGTTACCTACTTTATATAATTAATACATTTTAAAATGTTTTATTTAAAAATAACTTTGAGATTATAGAAAAGTTATAAAAATTGTGCAAACAGTTCCCATTTACCACTCACCTGTAGTCACACTTACTACATTTCTTCCCATATCGAATTAAATTCTGGACATAATGATCCTTTACTCTTAAATATTTCAGTTATGTGTTCCCTAAAGATAAGAACATTTTCTTGTATAATCATAATATAATTATTAGCATCAGAATAGTAACATTTATTTGATATTTTTACCTAATGATAATTTTCATAATTGTCAAATTTATGACCTTTATAGCAGCAATGATTTTTTTTCCCCTTGTCCAGGATCCAATTCAAGACCCTTCATTGCCATAGGTGTTCGTGTCTCTTTGGTCCCCTTTTATCTAGAAAAGTACCTTACTTTTTATTTTTTATGACTTTGATATTTTTGAAGAGTTATCCATTTATTTTATTGATTCATTGTTCCTCAAATTGGGTTTCAGTAAGATTCTCATGAGTAGATACATGTTACAAGTTTTTAAAAGAGATACTGCAGAAATGATGTGTTCTTTTAAGTGCATCCTATTAGTAGGTAAATGACGTCTACTTTGTCCTGTGATTGGTAATGTTGACTCATTACTCAGTTCAGGTAGTACTGGCAGAATTTCTTTTCTTTAATCTCTCGCCCTTTGTACTTAGGAAATATCTTATGGGTAAATACTTTGCAACCATGTAAATATACATTTCTAATTAAACTTTTACCCATCACTTTTAATATCTGTTAGGGCTTATTACCTGAAACTATGATTAATTTCATTGTTATCAAATGGCAACTTAAAAAAAATTCAATTATGTTTGCAAGCTATGTAAACATGACTGGTTGGTCTTTAGTGGGTAAAAATACTGAAATAGTACATGAAGATAATTAATTCATTTTTTCAAGATTTAAAAAAGTATTTTATATAAGATGGAGTAAGAATATGTATGTTAGCAAAAAAAAAAATAGATTCTGTAGCAATGTGCCAATACCCTTTATATATAATAATTTAAACACATTCTATCTTTAGATTAGATATTTGATGTATCTTTGAATGTTGACTAAATGACAATGTTAAGCCATCTTTCATTTTTATCTAATCAAGTTTCACTGTTCTGTCACAAAATAAAATTACAGTCTGAGTAGAACTCATTTTATAATATAAAAATAGCTTAAAGCAAATTATGAATCTATCTGTATGCAATGGACGGGAACAAGATGAAAAGTAAATCAATATGCTCAAATTTACTCCACTGCTATCCTACAGCACTTACTGGACAGTATATCATATAAAAGTGAAAGTAAGTCTCTACCCAACCAGGTAGAATGAACCTCCAGAAAACAGTGTTATTGGCAGTTTTATTTTTATTAAATATAAGTACTTATCTAATAGCTCATGCAATGGAGTAGACTTAGTTTCTTTAATATATGACATTTTTCTATAAATAGCTTATGAAGTAATATTATTTATGAAAAAAAGAAATCACAAAAGCAAAACATTTAAAAATAGAGAAATGGCTCAATCAGGTGGCGTCTGTGGGCTCAAGGGAGTGGGGTGCCAGCCCCATATACTGGAGGTGGCAGGTTTAAACCTGGCCTTGGCCAAAAACTGCAAAAAAAAAAAAAAAAAAAAAAAAGAGAGAGAGAGAGAGAGAAACGGTTCAATCATCAGCAAAAAAGCAATAGCCTTAGAGAAACTGTGTCAAAGTAATACAAATACCCAAAAAGAGAGACATGACACCAATGCACCAATTTCTCAAAGACTTTTTTATGATACTGATGTCAACTAAAAAATAGCTGGAGGCCAATGGCCTTTCATTTGTTCTGAGAGCATATCAAAATTAACAGACTATTGAACTAACTTCTGGAACAAGGAGACAATTTGAATCATGCTACCATGCACTTCATTTGGACTGACACCACACTGTGCCCCTCTGCCAGATGTTCTTAGGAAATGCTCATGCTTTCTAGCACTTCCTGTCTGGGCAAACGCCTTCTCAACATATGAGCTTTCATGAAGGTAACAATCATCCATCCCCTGGTTTTCCGAATGGTCTTATGTGAAGGGAAGAGGCAGGGTAAAGGAACAGATTCTCAGTCAGCAATTGTATCTCTCCAGAGACCTCTTGAGGCCACTGGATGTGGAAATGACCTTGGGGGCCCTAGGAATGACGTTGGGTAATTTACCCCTTTCCTTCTTGTCTGTTTCAATTCCTTCCATAGTACTGACGAAGAGATCCTAACAGACTTGTTTTAATTGTAAAGGAGGCTTCAATACTTTCTTACAATTATAGGTATAAATTTTATGTTCTTTAGTGTAGAATCATCAGGATTTGAATAAGCTGACTGAGAGGTTTAAATCAGTCTATAAATGTTCTTTACCTGTTATATCCAGTTTTCACTATTTCTCATTATTCTTTAGGTTATGCATTTACATATCAATTTTTAAATCCAGAACAACTAGTGAATAATAAATAAGAATTCAAATTTATTTTAAATTAAATTGTAACTGAGTGAGGGAAAGTGCTATAATTTTTGTGACCATAACATCCTATTTTCTTTAATCCTGTAGGAATACCTGTGTTCCTCATGGCTCCTTTCTTCCTGTTCTACCCTTTTAAAACCTCCAAAGTATTTATATTCTGTATCCCAATATTTAACTGCTACCTATTTCTGTAATGGCAATGAATAATATGTGTATACTGTCAGAATTGCTACTAAGCACATCATTCATAGAGAAAGGAATATCTCTAATCAGCAGATATTCCTTATACTGTACACATCATAACACTTAGAATCCTTCTAAATAAACCATATAGAATAGAGAAAGGGCATAGGCGATCACAGCGGCTGCTATACATGAGTTCTCACTGCTGCATATTTTCAACAGTTAATTTTTAAATCACTTCTATGAGATAGGTATTATTATCTCTAATTTCCAGATGTGCAATCTGAAGTTTTAAGTGGCTACATAACATCTTAAAGATGACTCCGCCAGTGGAAGGGATGGCAATCACACGCATTTTTATTCTGGCCCTGATGTGCTTTGATTTCTCCTAAGGAGGAGCCATACTTACTCTGCTACTTCTAACCTCTTAATGGACGGACTTCTTTTATTTTTCCTGTAATCATTTTGGTTCCGTAGTTTTTTTTTTTAATCCTCCCCATAATTGTCAATAAAGATGTTTTAACAAAATCTTATTATATATGATGCTCACTGTCTTTAAAATCTCACAATATTTGTGAGGGTTTTTCCTCCAAAATATATTTTGCACATCACTTTTAAGTGTTAATATCATTCATTCTGAAGATGTTTTATGACTTTCCATGTTTTGGATGATCTAAAAATTCTTTATAATTGAAAAAACTTACATTAAAAAAAAACACTTTATCTTCTTTACATTAGTTTATTGCCTATATATTAGAAGAGGCATTGCTGTTTTAATGGAATTTGCATCACTTCATATAATAACTTTTCAAAATCCACATAAATAAACCACAGATCTAAAATAGATCTCCAAAGTAATTTTGGCCATGAAAAATAGAGGCAGGGCAAAGAACACATCATGCTATGAATATTCATGGAAAACTTCTCTCCCGGAGTAAAAATGAATTTTAGTTTTAGTTTCCATTTTATGAAGAATTTCTCATTTTTCAATTGACTTAAAACGAATGCAAATAATGTATGGTTGCCAGTTACATAACTCATGTCATCCTCTGCCATGCCCAATGCCATAGTATAAATGGGATTGTAAGTGTTTTGGCTCTTGGGTAGAAACATTTTAACGTGAAAATCTCAACTTGACATTGTGGCGTGTATCATGATTTAATGTGAGGCCCTTCTTCCATTTGCTATGGCCCAAAACCATACTGATTTTTCATAAGGAATAGAATATAAAAGAATTATGATATATCACAAGGCTGATTGAAAAGGGCTGAGAAAAGATGGTACATACTGTGGGACCCCATTTATATAAAATTATGAAAAAATATGAATGAAAATATATGGCAAAAATCTTACTGTTATGGGTAAAGTGAAAAAGAGGAAAGGATTACAGAGAAGCACAAGAGAACTTTGCAACAATAGATACACTCATTATCCTGATTACAGTGCTGGCTTCGAAGGTCTATGACTATGTCAAGAATTATCAGATTGTGTAATTTAAAAATGGGGAGTTCACCATATGTCAATTATACTTTAGCAAAGTTGTAAAAAATAGTCAGAAAGGCAAAAGGCATTTTTCTGCACTTGTTTATATGTACATATTCACTATATACTAAAAGGCCCAAATACATAAAATGACCCATTCACCTGACTTTTCTCTCAATCAAATTAAGTAAATACTACTTACTCAGCCATTTAAAAATAAACTAATTGCCTTTTCATAATCTGGATGGAACTGGAGACCACTCCCCTTAGTGAAGTATTGTAAGAATGGAAAAACGAACACTACATGTGCTCACTATTAACTTGGAACTAACTGAACAGCACTCCTGTGCACAGATAGAAGTAAAACTTAACAGAAATTGGGCAAGGGGTCAATGGGGAGGTAGAGGGGGGGTCCATGAAATCATACCTAGTGGGTTCAATGTATCCTTCCTGGGTGATGGACACACTTATAACTTTGTCTCAACCAGTACAAAATTAATCCAGGTAACCTAGTCATTTGTACCCCTATAATATCCTGAAATTTAAAAAAAAAATTCTTTTAATTTACATTGCTCATCTGGTATCTAATTTCATGTTAAAGTGAAAGGTTAAATCCTAGGTTATGGAATACAGTAAATCCTCAAGTAAGGAGCCATCTAATTACATGGTAATGATAATAGGATAAAAATAGAAAGCGTAGGTATCTCAATAACTATGTCCTAGTTCTTTTAACATTCTCTCCCTTCGTAAGAAAGAGAATGCAAAACCTTAAAGCAAAACCTCTCACTCTTATGAATTCAAAGTATATTCCCCCATAAAGCCCTAAAACAAAAAACTGTTAGATCCTTACAACGCTACAGACCACACGTGTAAACAAAGCTCAGCTAGAACCGGTGAAATGTAGCATGCAACGTCTATTTCACAAGACCTTTAAATTTGAAAAATGTACATGAACTGGGTAATAAAATTCATTTACTACCTAAGTGCCATGATTTAAGCCTTCTTCTTTATTGAAAATATAAAGTAAATGTTATGAATAATTTTTTAAAGGGGAAACTCGAGCAGCAGACAGGTCAACTTTAGGAGACTGCCTTCATTTACTTACGCACTTGCAAAGATGGGCATAAATGTCATGAAATTTCATGACTTTTTTTTTTTTTTTTTAGACAAAAAGACAGGTTTTTATTAGCATTGTTACAGGCAACGCGTCACATGGAGCCGGTCCCAGTGTACAACCTCAGTGTACAAAAATGTCATGAAATAAATAAATTCCCTAAGGAAAGTTGTTTTAAATTATGAGATTCACTTTTTAAAAATATGTATGTAATCTTTATTTTCATTGACAATATACTTTAACCCTACAACTATAGATGTCATGCATCAGTCAAGACATACAGGTAGGATTTTCATTTTAGCAATAAAGTCTCCCTGAGGCAAAGGAGTTCAGAAATTAAGATAGTTACAGAAAGTCCCTTCCTCTCTTTTCCATTGGCAAATTGCTTTTCTAAGCAAGTCAGCCATCCCTTGAAATAAAAAAAGAAAGAAACATTTATTAACTGAGCATGGCATTATAAAAGATAAAACAAACTGTAGGAAAACATGGAACTCCTAGAGCTGTGAGCCCTGACCTTTTCCATATCATAGCACACACAGGAAAAGATAATATTTGTGAGGCACACTGCAGTAAGCTGAGAATGATCATGTCCAGAAGGAATTTGATAAATTCCAGCCTCCCCAGACCCTATCAGATCACGTCCAGGGCTATGGGGATCAAAACCTCAGACATACCCATCATTTATTTGTGGCACACATACCGCGTGCTCTGACTGGGACCTGCCTGGAAGACTTTAGTGTACACCAAAGGGAAAATTGGTTTTAGAAGGGATGCTGAATTTTCCATATTTTACAATTTAGGATAAGCAGATGTTCTTTCTCTAGGATTCCCCAATACAGGTAGCATTTCTCCTAACAGACTGTATATTTGTAAAGAATTATATTCTTGGGAAGGTACTGTGTGTTAAAAACTTCTCATTTCAATGTGCTTTTCCCCTATTATTCATGTTTTACCAGAGACTTTAATGTTTTGGGATCACACTCAAGACCTCTCTGAATCAGTGTAATTATCACAGCAACTTTATTTATTTTGTGTACAATGGATGAATTACCATCCCTGCATATCTTTGCTAAAGAGGCTATAAATCAATTAAACCAGGCAGCACATAATTAATACCAGGAAACCCTATGTATGTACCTCTATAATCCTTCATGGTTTTAATATTAGATATTGGATAGATCTTTCTTCTTCTTTGACAAGCAAAGACCACGGCTGAATTTACTTCTTTACAAAGAAAGGAAAATGTATATTAAACAATGGTTTTCAATATATGACAACACCATTCCCAGAGAAAAAGAGAAACAAAAGAACAATTTTCCTGAGTGTCACATTGTATATGCCTGGAGAGCAAATTTCTGGTCATAGTATAGGGACAGGGATCCCAGGCACAGTCCAGTAATCTCCCTAGAAGATGGATTGGAAGTCCAAAGAGGATAAGAGAGATAGAATTTACTGGGTAGAGTAGCAGAAAGAGTATAGCTGCAAATATAAAATAGTCTAGGAATCAGTACATCCTTCTTAATATCAAAGCTTCCTAATATTTGGGAAAGAGCCACCCAGAAATATGAAGCAAAGAATCCTCCCAGGACCTAGTCAATATGAAAAAACCTCCCAAATCAAGAGGTTGTCAAGTAGAGGACACCGAAGGGTTCTGCCTCAGAACTGGAATAAAACTAGACCTAGAGCAGCAGTTCTCAACCTGTGTGTCACGACCCACAGGAACTGTATTAAAGGGTTGCGGCATTAGGAAGGTTGAGAACCACTGACCTAGAGGAAACATCGCCCTGACCTCAACCAACAAACCTTACAAGCAATACTTCATCACACAACAAAGTCCAAATACAGTGGAACCTCCATAACTGATCACCTCCCTACTACCTAATTAAAGAGTCAGCAAAAGATACGACCAGAAGTTTTTAAGAGAAAACAGACAAATGGCCAATAAACACATGGAGAAATACTTATTTTTTTAAGTTTCAGATTAATATGAGGGCATAGACAACTAGGTTACAATATGTGAGTGTGTTAGGTAGAGTCCCTCTTATAGTTGTGCCCTGCACCCAAAAGGTGTGCCATACAGCCCTACCTTGTGCCCCAACCCCTTCCTCCCTTCTCCCCCTCCCACATTACCCCTCCCTCCAACTGGAATTGAAATGAGTTTTTCTCCTCTGTGGGTGTGCATTAGATTGACTACTGGCTTCATATTACCACAGAGCACATGGGATATCTGCTTTTCCATTCTTTGATACTTTAAGATTCTTTAAGAAGAATATGTTTGAACTCCATCAGGTTAATACAAATGATATAAAGTCACCATATTTTTATGGCAGAATAGTATTTCATGGTATACATATATCACAGCTTGGTCATCTATTCCTGAGTTGACGGGCATTTAGGTTGTTTCCACATCTTGGCAATTGTAAATTGAGCTGTAGTAAACAATCTAATGCACCTGTCCTTATGATTAAATTTTTTCTTTTCTTCTAGGTAGATGCCTAGTAGTAGAATTGTGGGGTCAAAGAGAAGTCTAATTTGAGTTCTTTGAGGATTTTCCATACTTCTTTCTAAAGAGGCTGTACTAGTTTGCAATCCCATCAACAGTGTAAGAGTGTTACCTTCTCTCAACACCCACGCAAACATCTGTAGCTTTGAGACTTTGTGATGTGTGCTAATCTTATTTCAGGGTGATTTTGATTTGCATTTCTTTGATGACAAAGAGCATTTTTCATATGTTTGTCAGCCATTTGTCTATCTTCTTCAGAGAAGATTCGGTTGATGTCTCTTGCCAGGGAATAGATGGGACTGTTTGCTCTTTTTTTGGTGATTAATTTGAGTTCTCCATAGATCCTAGCTATCAAATGTTTGTCAGATTCACAACATGCAAATACTTTTCCCATTCTGAAGATCGTCTGTTTGCTTTGATTGTTGTCGCCTTAGCTATACAGAACCTTTTCAGTTTAATTAAGTCTCATTTGCTTATTTTTGTTGTTGTTGCCATGGAAGTCTTCATGAAATCTTTCCTCAGACCATCATTCTCAACAGCTTTTCCTATAATTTCTTTTAGGAATTTAATTGTTTCATGCCTTAGATTTAAATCTTTTATCTATCTTGAGTCAATTTTTTGTAAGTGGGGAAGGGTGCAAGTTCAGTTTCAGTCTTTTACAGGTGATTATACAGTTCTCCCGGCAATATTTATTGAATAACAAAAATTGCTATGGAAGAAAATAAAAATGAAAAAAAAAATTACAGTGAACCAAGCAAGAAAAAAACAAATGTATTTATATGTGTGTGTGTATAACTATATATAGCAGTATATTGCCTGGATGCCAGGTGGCACTATCATGTTAGGAAACAGAGAACATACATCATTTTTCTACGAAAAATTAGGGCTGGAAGCCAGTATCTTAGTTGCAGAAGAGATCAGATCCTGTCTTCCTGAGTTAGCTGGCCTCAATCAGGGCCTGGTTGCTTTGTGACTTTCAGTCCCCATGGTATTGGGGTCCTAAGCTCTTGCTAGGTTCCTTAGGAGGCATATCATACAGTGCTTTCTGACAATTCCTGGGGCTAATCAGCTCACTTCAAGGGTAGATGCTGGCTCAGTGCCTGTAGCTCAAGCGGGTAAGGCGCCAGCCACATACACCCAGCGGGTAAGGTGGCAGGTTTGAATCCCCAGCCCAGGCCCGCCAAACAACAATAATGGCTGCAACCAAAAAATGGCCGGGCATTGTGGTGGGTGCCTGTGGTCCCAGCTACTTGGGAGGCAGAGGCAGGAGACTCACTTGAACCCAGGAGTTGGAGGTTGCTATAGCTGTGATGCCATGGCAGTCTACCCAGGGGGATAGCTTGAGGCTCTGTCTCAAAAAAAAAAAAAAAAGGGTAGATGCCCAAACTCAGCAGGTGCACCAGAACTGGCTGTGCACTAGGACCCTCTGGACATTTCTCCCACACGGAATTCCCACAATGGTGGCACCCAGCTAGCAGCCAAGCTGATGGGTGACATACTCCACCAGGTATTCAGTCCTAGCCACTGGACACTATTTGAGTCCACCTACTCATTTAAGCCTTCCAAGGCTACTCTAGTGAGCAGATTCGGCTCAATATGCAAAACTACAGGACAGCTCTTTTCTGTTCCTCGTCCTCTGGGCAGACTGGCTGGCCAGTACCTGCCTGTTCCTAAGTACTCACCTTCTTTGCTCATTTTCCTCAGCTCCATTCCTTCTTGCAGGCTCCTGTAGTCCACAACTGCTGCACTGTACCCTCAAAATGATATCTCTTGCTGGGTTCCCCAGCCAGAAGTGGTTGAAGTTTTCTTTCCCCTGCCTTTCTGTGAGTTTCTAGTAAGGAGATGTTCTAGTCGGCCATCTTGCTCTTCCCCCTTCCCCTGAAGAAATTCTTAACATCTCTAATCAGCAGGGAAATGCATACCAAATCCACAATGGAGTATCACCTTATACAAGTCATAATAGCCATTATTAAAAAGCAATAAACAATAGACCTGGTGTGGATGTACAGAAAAAGGAACCCTTATACACCTTTGGTGGTGCTCCAAATGAGTACATCTATGAAAAACAGTACGGACATTCCTCAAAGAATTAAATATAGACTTAACATTTGACACAGCACTCCCAGTACTGAGGAACTACTCAAGGGAAAACAAGTCATTTTGTAAAAAAGATACCTGTACTCAAATGTTTATTTTTAGCAAAATTCACAATTGTAAAACTGTGGAATCATTGCAACCAAAGAGCCCATTAGTTCATGAGTGGATTAAGAAAATGTGGTATATAAACACCATGAAGTACTACTCTTCCATGAAAATGAATGAAATAATGTCATTTGGAGCAACTTGGATAGAACTGGAGACCACCATCCTAGGGGAAACATCTCAGGAATGGGAAAACAAATACCACACGTACTCTCTGATAATTGAGACCTAGTTATTGGGCACACACAAGCACAAAGAGATACAACATCCCAGGAAATCAATTAGAGGAAAAGGGGGTAAAGGAAGGGCTATAAAGCTACCTACTAGGTACAATGCACTATTTGGGGGGTAACTACACTGAAAGCCCCTGACTTAAGCATTATAAAGTGTATCCACTTGGACCCTCCTGAATATTCTGAAATTAAAACACCCTCACCAATTTCTGTTTCATTGTGGTGATAATTAATAGATAAATCTATGGATAATTGGCATTTCTATAATATTGAATCTTTCTTCCTACATATAAAATATTAGTTTCTGTTTATTTTTTTTTGGTAGAGAATTTTAAACAATTTCTTTGTTAAAGTCTTATATATTTTACTTATGTAAATTTAAATATTTTTATTTTATTTTCAATTTTTTTCCCCTCTAGAAAAAAAATGAAGTATTTTGCTTTTCAAATGTTGGTTTTGTTCAGAGTCACTTTACTTAATAATTTATTTTCTAAACTTTTGTTTCAGTTGACTGTCTAGGTCATTCCAGATAAATAGGATTGACAATATTTTACCTCCTTAGATTTTGTGCTTATAGTTTTACACGTATTATATTGTAATAATCTTAACATAAAAGAATGTGTACATCTTTGTGCCTTATTTTAGTGAGTGTATGTTTAGATTTTCATTATTCACCATATTTGTGATCTTTTTTGGTGGAAATACATCTTTTCTATAGTTTTAAGCAAGCAGATGTATATACTGTTTTTTCTTTTAAATTACTTAGACATGAATTTGAAATTTTGGAAAATTCTGCTCAGAATTTATAATTTTTTCCAACCGCTTTCAGGTTTTTTTCTCTACTATCACATCATAAAAACCCACCAATAGTTCCTGAGTTTAATTTTTTTTCTTACTGATGTACATATTTCCTAAATTTGTTAGTATAAGATAAAGTCAGCCTTTATCAGAAAAGATAAAGTTACTGTTCCACCTTTAACTTCATTTGTAATCTAGCTGGTTTAAAATTACAGATTGGTCAATATTTCCTCTCATTACTTAGAAAACATTCCCTTGTCTTTTGGCATTTATCTTTGCTAATTTGAAATTTGCAGTCAGTGTAATGATCGTCCCTTCATAAACAGTGTCTTCTCCTTCCATTTAAAATTCTCTTTTTATTTGACTTCCTGTATTTTGTGTCTGATTAACTTTCTTCCTAAATTTTTAAATATTTTATTTCAAAATATTTAATTCACATAAGTTGCATATATGAATAAAAATTTTTAATATTCGTAGTGGAGAACATGATGACTTGATATATGTATACCCTGCATAATGGTTACTATAAATTAATTAACATATGCACCACAACTCATGATTTACAATAGATAACCAGAACTTTTTTATCTAATAATTGAAAGTTTGTAGCCTTTCATCAACATCTTCCCATTTTTTCATTGAGTGTGTGTGCTACATATTCTGAAAAAATTTCTTAGCAGCTTAATAATTATTGGTCAAATTGGATCAAGGGTTCACCCTACTCTTTTATGAACTCATCTTAATAATTTACCTACCACAACTGTTTTCAAATAAGGTCACATTCTGGGGATACTGGAGGTTAGTATTTTACATACCCATAAAAGCATGCTTTCTAAACCCCCCCCAAAAAAAATTCACATCCTTCTGATATGCAAATTGTATTTATCATATTCCAATATCTGCTCAATATATTAATTCCAACATCAA
Source organism: Galagoides demidoff (assembly GCA_963574575.1). Classification (NCBI taxonomy): domain Eukaryota; kingdom Metazoa; phylum Chordata; class Mammalia; order Primates; family Galagidae; genus Galagoides; species Galagoides demidoff. The sequence continues at coordinate 59,581 of CAUYQV010017582.1, forward strand.
CTCTATGTCCAAAATTTCACGTCTTAAATCCCATCATCAGAATCATCTAACTCATTCATGTGTGAGACTTGGATTCATCCTGAGGCAAAATTCCTCTCCACTTGAGGACCTGTAAAAACCAAAGAATTCATCTGCTTTCAAATACAATGGAGGGACAAGTATAGACCGGCCAGACACTCCCATTCCCAAAGGGAGAAATGAAAGAATAAAAAATGAGCCCCAGGTTTCAGGTAAGTCCAAAACCCAGGAAGATAAACTTCATTAGATTCCAAGGCTTGAGAATAATCCTCTATGGCTGGATACTCAGTTACTCAGTCCTTTGGGTCATTAGGTCACAGCCCTGCCCTCTAAGTCCATTAGGGTGATAGGCCCATACCTTTTATCCATCAACAGGCCATTATCTCTATAGTTCTGTCTTCAAACCCATTTTTCCTTTAATTTTTCCTGTCGCTGTCACTTTCCAGCCAGCCTGGCATTGTTTTTACTGGTATAATAATGACTTTGTCAGTGTTCCATGGATGTTCAGGGAATTCATATCATTAGATACAAGGATTCTCTGCAGATCTTTCCTGGATAATCAATCTCTATTCCTGGCTTCTGCTGAGATGGTTGATTGAATCTATGAGTCACAATGCATATCTCTTTAGCATATGACATTAGGATTGTTCAGTCACATTCCTCACACTACTTGGAGAGGCTAAACATTTTCCAAAGTATCAAGTGCTGTTCCTTCCTGTTTAACCAGCCATTCTCTAATTTATCTTTGTTTTCATATTTTACTAAAAACAGCAATAAGGAACCAGGCTGCACTTCCTATACTTTGCTTGGACATTTTCTAAGCTTAATATTCCCGTTCATTGCTTATAAGTTGTAAGCAATGTAACAGAAGAACATAAATCAGCCAAGTCCTCTGTAGCTTTATAACAAGGATTATCTTTTCTTCATCGTTCAATAATATGTTCCATTTGAAGTTATACTAGAAACACCATTAATTTTCAAATTTTTCCGAACATTCTGCTTATGATGGTACATGTATTGCTAAGATGATTAAAGATTTCTCTGCAGCTTTTCTCACCTCTTTCTGAGCCTTCAAAGAATTCACTTTTAACACCCATATTCCCACCAACAGTCTCTTCAATGCAATTTAGGTTTTCACTATCAAGTGCCTCAAAATTTTTCTACAACTCTGTCAATTACTCAATTCCCAGCCACTTCCACATTTTTTAGTTATTCATTACAACAATGGCCCTCTCGCCAGTACCAAACCCTTTCTTAGGACTACAAGAAAAAAGTTCCACAAACTTGGTGGCTAAAATCAAAAGAAATTTATTCTCTTGCAGTCCTAGCAATTAGCAATTTAAAATCAAAAGGTTAGCAAGGCCCCAGTGGTTGCCGTAAAGTGATTCTCGATTTTGCCCTTCAGCCTGTGGCCCCCAGTTTTAAAGAAATCTATGTTGAACATTAAAGCCTGCTCAGGCAGGCAAAGACCACCAGAGACAAGCCTATAGACTGATGAGATCAGATTCATTGTCTCGGTGAGGCGCGGGATAACACTCCAACACTCCACAGGAACAGTGGGATTCTACTTTATAAGACGGAGGGAGGAGACCTTCTGTGAGGCTTCAACTCATTCTGAATAATCAAAAGGAGACTCTATGAAAAGTGGGATTAATTTTGAATTGGTTGCTATTTCTGAGTTGAGATTAGGATACTTGGAGGTAAACCAGAAATTGACTACTAATCATGTGGTGGGGGCAGTTTAGCAATTGGTACTCCTGATAGATGAGTATAGAAAAACAGGTTTGGGAGCATCACTGATAATACAGCAGTAATCACTCAAAGAGGGGATTGTTCCAGCATTCTCCAGCTGTAATCCATAGCTCCAGACTGATTAGTTCCAGGTCTGCTTTTCTCTTTTCAGACTAAGTGGATTTTTTTCTCTCTTCCAGTCTGGAGAGCTTTGGACTCTTTCCTGACTAAAATTCAAAGTGGTGTAGATTGTTTCCAAGCATTCTGAGTGTTGTCCAAAGATCACTTCATTTGTCAGTTTCTTCATAGATAATGCTTGGGAACGTTTCACAGAGGAGTTCTGTTCTGTGTTGTCTCTTCGGCCTTTTGTTGTGTAGGTTGGTTTTGAGGAGGAGAGAGAGTTAAGAAATGCCACATCCCTTCATCCTTCACTCACGGGAAGACGTGTTTATAAGTCAGAACAAGTGTGTGAAGTAGAATGTTAGTAAACATTCATTCACCACAGGATAAACTTGATAGAAAGCAACAAGACATGATTAGTTAGCAACTAGGGTTAAAAAAAAATAAACTAAACTTTAGACTGGAAAACAGGCTTACTATGTAGATGTGTATCTGTAATTTCCAATTAACATATAAGATCATGTCTTTGTACAAATGACACTTGCTTGTAAAATAATGTAAAAAATTAATCAGTTACTTTCACGTCATTAGTGTTTTTTCACAAGTTGGAAAGTGACCCTTCCTAAGATACTTCTCATTCTAAAGTAAAATTTTACTTGAAAGTAAGTATCAAATGTTATTAGTTATAGGACCATGTCAAGGACATGGGTCTGAATTATTTTTTGGATCAGACGAGCATAAGATAGAATTTGATTTTATAAAGTATAATTTAGAGGCCAAGTAACATAACACTTTGATACTAATTTTGGAACAACAGACTTTTAATTGAAGAAAAAGATCTTCAACTAAAGGAAAATTATGAATGTTTACAAAAAATTCAATAATTTTGATGCATATAAAGAAAACCCACACACTTTTAAAAGTATAATAAAACTGCCAGCTATAAATCACCTCCTTCCATCTTTGTGAGCTTAATTTTCTGGTACATGCATAAAATAAATATTTTTCAAAATTTGATACAAACTTCTTCAAACTGGTAGTTTGTTTCTGGGAAATGCTGTGGTTGTTACACATATTTCTCATGAAAGCAATTACTGTGAGGGCATTTTCAAGAAAGAAATATAAAAAGTATTTTGTCCCAACATGGCATGGATGTTCATTGACGTAAAATTCAAACAGCAGTAGTAACAGGCAAAAGAGTCCCTTCAACTAAGTAAAAGTTAATACTAGTCTGAGGAAGATGTTCAGTGAAGAAAGTGCAGGAAAAGAATATATACTCTTAAAAACAGAAGCCTCTTCCCAACACTGCCAAAAAAAAAAGGAAGCCTAGTCTTTTGAAGAGTTGAGCTAAACTTGGAACAGAGAAGCATGACCAGTAAGTGGGTGGGTGAGGAGAGAGGATCATGGGAAAGAATTGTTTTAAAGCTGTGCATTACTGAGATTGATGTACACATGGCACCATAATTACATTACTAGTATGAGCTTTTTCAAGCAGATTTCTAAAATAATTTTTGAGGGGAAAACTTGCTTATATCAGCCCATAAGCTCACATGGAATCTGCTGCTAAAATTAACAAAAATAGAGAGAGAAAGAAAGAAACACATGCTTGAAGAATGTAAAAAATTCCAAGATAAAAAAAAAAGTCATGAATTGACAAAGCCCACAAAATTAAAAATCTGGTGGAATATTGAACTGTGTCAAAATACCTCTAAAATCAGTTCGATAACATAATTATTTTCCAAACTATTTTGGCTTCAAATATGGGTATTATAGAAGAAAACGGTGTCTGTTGGAAGAAAATTAGAAAGGTCACATGTAGAAGTCAAACTCAAAGAACAGTCTCAAGAGTGGACAACTTTATTAATAAGCCGTATGCTACAATTATTTGTAGATTCCTGGGTCCATAAATTTTGATTTACCTCAAGCATTTTGGTTATTAAATGAGCTTATGACTTCAGCAGTAAACATTGACTGTGATTATATGGCCTTTTCTGAGTCCTGTGAATCTTTCTAGGGAGTCATCAAACCTGAGAGTAGAACTGGGGATCTTCTAAAGTACCACGACTCTGCTGTCTACAACTACTATCGTAGTGAATGCATCATGTGTACTTGAAAAGCACATTTTCTATTATCATTAGATGGAATATCATGTAAATGTCTGTTAGGTGAAATCAGCTAGTACTATTGCTAGAGTCTGTTGCTAATATATACTAATATGTCCTTATAGCTTTTCTGACTACTAATTTACTGAGGAGGATTGTTTCTATCGCCAACTATAACTATGCGTCTATTAATTTATTTTTCAGTTTTGTCATTTTTCAGCCTCCTATATTTTAAAGTTCAGGTTTTAGGTAAATACACATTGATGATGTATTTTCCCAATTAACTGAATGGTTGATCATTATAAAATGTTCCTCTTTACTACTAGCAGCATTCTTTACCCTAAATTCTATCTTTTTTTTTTTCCATAGTGACAGTCTCACTGTATCGCCCTCAGTAGAATGCCACAGTGTGTCACACAGCTCACAGCAACCTCCAACTCCTGGGCTTAGGTGATTCTCTTGCCTCAGCCTCCCGAGTAGCTAGGACTACAGTCGCCCGCCACAACACTTGGCTATTTTTTGTTGCAGTTAGGCCAGGGCGGAGTTTGAACTCTCCACCCTCCGTATATAGGGCTAGCGCCCTACTCACTGAGCCACAGGCACCGCCCCCTAAATTCTGTTATTAATGTGTACTTATAGTATATTCTTTTTACTTTTAACTAAGCTTGCATATTTTAATATGTCTCATAAAAACATTATGATCCTTAAAGGACTTGATCTTATTAAAAACAGAAATTCTGAGGATTGTCAGGGAGAGTTTGTGGGTTTCTGTTTTAAGGTGAAAGTAATAACAGATCTTTTGGCAGAGCAATCAGCTTGGAGAGAAATGAATCACATACCCTATTATTCACTTAATATATTGAACAATCCTGGGTCCAACTATACCCAGCGGTCAACCTATTCCCTCAATTCCAAACATTTCTATTTTGATTCTCTGGGAAACAAGAGTCACAAAATCTGAGTCCAATTAAAGAAAGAATTAAAATCTCAGTCTCGCTTTTCCTGCTCTCTTCAAACATTCTAGGACTTAGAATCAGTCGTTCTTGATCACTTTTCAGACACGAAAAGGGTAGTAGAACTACTAGATTAATTTATGTCACCAAGGTAATGCACCAGACTCTGTTGTGAATATCGGCTTCCTGCTCCCAATTCAGGGCATCTCCTTCAAGACCATTATCTTTCTCCTCTAGAATTCTGTTACTAAAGCATCCTATTGTGCCTCCCAAAACCTAGAAACACACACACCCCTACACACTCTTATTCTTGTTTTTTTCCTGCACCAACCAAAACAAAGTGCAGTTAATCTAAGTCAAGCCAGACATCATCCCTCTTCTTCTTCTTTTTTTTTTTTTTTTTTTGCAGTTTTGGCCAGGGCTGAGTTTGAACCCACCACAATATGGAGCTGGTGCCCTACTCCTCTGAGCCACAGGCACTGCCCCATCACTCTTCTTTGGTAAAATTGATCTCCAAACTTGGCCTTGGTCATACATGCTTGAGGAAAGAGGAAAACTTCAGCTTTTCATTTTTCTTATTGTTTAACATAAGAAGGTCAGAATTCAAAACTGTTATTTCATATAGACCTGTGTGTATCTGTGAGTACGTGTGAGAGAGAGACGATTGAGTTCTAATAAATTAGTAATTAAATTTTAATATACTACTAAAGTCATATATAAAATATTTTTCATCATCATTGTTGGATGGGAGGCACTCTGCTTATTAGTGTTGAAGATACAAGAGCCATGTGTATCATTCAAAGAGCTCAAACTCTAACATCAACAATGGTGAGGCACCCACATAAATAACTGTAACTCAAAACAGAAGATAATGTCTTTGATAAGTAAGTGTACACAAAGGCAAACACTGTAGAGAACATGAGAAATGGCTCTATGAAAAATCTTCGTTGGATGCTTTTATCCACACAGTGATCTTGGAAGATACACAGACAGCAAGTGACTGTTATCTGAACTTTATAAATAAGGGTGCTGACGTTTATAGCGTCTAGTTGCTTAGCTGATATTCTTACAGTTAAGAAGTGATGGAACCATTTTTTTAAGTCATCAAATGAAGAAGGCCCTTTGTCTTCTATTTAGAGCATTACTTTCTATTTCTGACCATCTAACAGGCTTAAACTAACTTATTTTTAAAATGTCCTATGGACCTGAATCCTATCCAGCTGTAACATTTGTTATATACAAAATAATTTTAGAACTTTCTATTGGTAAGTTATACAGGAAGCAAATAGGAATTGTACCTTCCACAAGGAAACTATGAAATCTTATTTCTTAAACAATCTAAGAAAACCATATCCAAATATCTCATTTTGGGGACTGACATTAGATAAATAACAGCCAGTGTGGGAAGAAATTCAATTGTAGACAAATGGCCATGGGACATTTTTTTTTTCCAATTTGGTGATTTATATGAGGCTCCTTATTCCAGTTGTAATAAGAAGAATCTGGTTTGGGTGCTTCATTCCTCAGCACACGTGGGTGATTATGGGGGTGGATGGCTGTCTGTCAAAAGTAGAAGATGCCCACGGAATGTCTGAAAATACAAATCTGCTTGTTGCAAAGTGATTGCTTGGGTTTATCTGCCATGCACAGACTGCCTGGTTAATAGTCACTTAATGAGACAGTTGTGTTCCAATGTAGTATTAACAACCAGCTTTTAATACTTGATTAACTACCTTAACTGAATTTTCCTAATTCTTCAAAGAATTTGAAGATTAATTACCGATGATTATATATAACATGCTCATACTCAGCATCATTCCACTGTTAGCAAATAAAACAATTATTCACTTTGCTTCCAGTTTTAAATATCATAAAACTGCATTTGTGCTTGACTGTGGTGTGTTTATATTTTGAGGTATGACGACTACACTAGTCATTTATGCATACAGATGTTGTTTATTTTTAAAAGTATAGCCATAGTAGGCTATCATATTAATGTCATAGTAAAATTAGATGTACTGGCAAAATTTCTGAAATAGTCAAATGGAAATTTTATACTTATACATGGAGATGAATGAATGTGATAAATATATTACCTGACTAAAATCCTTGCAGACTGTTGAACCCACCAGCTCCAGGGTATGTGGTTGGCACCCTAGATGCTGAGCTACAGGTGCCAAGGCATATACTAAAAATTTTGCCCCCTATTCTTTTTGTTTCACTTTTTCATGAAAATAACTCAATATTTTAGAAAAAAATTCTGAAAGGCACACTGAGTTTTTTCACTTTGAAAAATATTTGGGATTGAACCCTAATTAATACATAGTAGCTATTGAGGTTCTTTTCTTGACAGGATGAATTTATAAATGTTTGAATTCTCCCTTCCTCTACTTAAAATGACTATTTGTCAAGATTGGCATAAGGATCTGAATTAATTATGCATTAATCACCTTAAGTGTTGAACTACTGAAAAGATTTATGGGACTAACACAATTAATACTCAGAGAAGAGCTTTATTACAAGTTAAACAATATCAAGAGAAAAATACACATTGAAAAGGGTGCCGGGTCATAGATGTGGGCTTATCCACCCTCTTACAGTTGGGATTTATAAGCATAATTTTGTTTCTATTATAAATAGAAGCATCTTCTATAAAGTACTTAATATAGCACAGTCCAAAATTTCTTCATTATGGGGGGAGTGAGGGATTCCTTATAGTCAGCTGCTCTTGCAGGCATATTCTAGGGACATTCCAGCTATGTAAACATCTGTGATGTGTTTTCCAACAGCAACACCAATCAAACAACCAATTCTCCAATTCTCTAATGCTGACTATGCATCCAACAATAGAATCTAATTCTGACACTACTTGGAGTTAGAGCAGAGTCACAGGTTAAGAGCACAGTCCCATAAAACTGTCTTTAGATATCAGCCTCGGAGGGGTTACTCAAGGGACCCACACTTTTACCCAGTTGACTGCAAATTTAGGGGTTCCTATAACTCCATTTGGGTTTGATAACTTGTGAGGACAACTTAAAAACTCAGAAAAGTTCTATACTTACTATTATATGTTTTTTTTGTTTGTTTTTGTTTTTGTTTTTGGCCAGGGCTGGGTTTGAACCCACCACCTCTGGGATATGGGGCCGGCACTCTGCTCCTTGAGCCACAGGCGCCACCCCACTATTATATGTTTATTATAAATCCAAGCAGAATTCATAGGACTACTAACGCTTTCTGCAATGACCAAATAGAACAAATGTGCAGTGTGAGGTATGGGGCAGGGAGGCGCCGAGCATCATTCTCCCAGCATGTCAGTGGGTTCCCTACCTGGAAATTCTCTCAATCTCATTATTCAAGAGATTTTATAACCCAATCTCTAGCTCTTCTACCATCCCTGAAGAATGGGGTGGGACTGAAATTCCAGGGTCCTCTGAAGCCCCCATTCTGAAACTACCTAGGGGACTCTTAACCAAGAGTCATCTCACTAGCATAGAAAAGTCACATTTCTTTCTCAGGAAACTCCAAGAGTTGTAAAAAGTCTGTTCCTAGAACCTTGGCCAAAAACCATATGTACATTTTTTGTTTTACCACCCAACTCATTACCATTTCAAAACTCCATGGCAACTAGGTATAAATTATAAATCTAATTATTATTACCAAACAATACTTGACAAGCTAGTATGTTCTGCCCCTGAAATAACTCCTAAATTTAGAGCTAAAATATCATTTCTATTTAATGATTCTATTTCTATATAATTTATTTTAGAACATTATCCCAGGGTCACCATCATGCTCCAAATGACTTTGAAAATAAGAACATGTTCAAACCAGATGTGCTGAGAATAACTTGTGCTACTGAAACCAAACTTTAAGGTGAGAAGAGTGGTGGGTCTGGGGGCCTGAACTCTGCTAAGGTATAGGCATAGTTAAAATGTGTATACAGTACAAACACACAAATAACCAGCCATCATCCCTTAGCTTGCTGTCCTGTAATTGCTTACTACTCAGGAATCACATAGCTGATGGTGCTGATGGTCATGAAGAGTCTTAGCTTTCTTCATTGCTCACACAGATAATATCACCTTTATGAAACCAAAGGCTTGTCGTTGAAAAATCTTCCAGATGCTATATTCCAACTAACCCAACTAGACCAGCAGCCAGTATACATACTCAACTGCTCTTGCAACCAGGAACTGACTCAGCACAAGAAGATAATTTCCACTTTCTAAACTTGTAAGTTCATTCTCAACCAATTAGCAGACTCAGTTGCCAGCCTTTTGCCCACCAAACTATCTTCAAAAACTCTTACTCATAAATTCTCAGGGAAATGGATTTGACAACTTCCTCCCATCTCCTTGCATGGAACCTGTGATATTCACTTCTCTCTCTGCTGTCTCAGGGTATTGATTTCCTCTCGAGCAGTGGGCAATAAACCTGTTAAGACTGGAATAAAGTGGGGGATTATCAAGGATGACCATTGCAGACACTTGCCTGTGGTCTGGCAGCCTCTCATGGATGGGATGGATCGTAGAGACAGGTCCTAAAAGGCCACTCAGTTCTCCTGGACTAACAGGCGTCTCTTGCACCATCCCTAGTGGTGGGATATTGTCCAGCCATGGCGCTTGGACCATTCACAGTTGAGAAATGGTTTCTAAAACAAAAAGATGTCATCTTTGGTTAGTATTTGGAATGTGTCCATTACTCCCCTTCCTTCTCCAAACTGATGGCATGTCTAAAGGCATTGTGGCTCCTTTTGGAATCTTGGGTGGCTTTCCCTATATTTCAGGAAGAATCTTATCTTGGGGAGACTTCTCCCCAATTGGACAAAGAATAGAGAGTTTGTCTGGAATAATGCTTTTGAATTTTTGGTTTAACTAGTTTGGGAAGCCTTTTTTGTTTGATGTGTTTGTTCAATTTGATATACATCTCAGCAGAGCAGCTGAGGCCACATTCCCAAGAAAGGACATGGGTGGAAATAGGAAATGAGTGGATATGGGGATAAGAGTGGGCTAGGAGAAGACTACTGGAGGAGGTCAGGATATCAGGACCACACTCTTGCCTGCAGCCTGAGTTCCCTCCCAGCTTCCAAGCAGCGGGCTCCATGCCTTGTACCTCTCTGGAGAGGAGAAGGTACTACTTCTGCCTTCCCTTACAAAATTAAAATAAAATAATTTGTTCTTGAAATTTTGGCTCAAAAACATGGGTGTGCATCATATACAGAAGTGCATTATATATGGCAAACTATGGTAATTTTCTAGAAATTATCAACATTTTCTATACATCGATATATACATATGTGTATATATAAATGTGTGTGCAGGCAAATTTGTACATAAACATATAGATGCATATATGTAGCCACACATGAGCAATATTGATTTTTGTAATATCTATATTTCCCTCTAGAGAGTAAACTCCATGATGACAGGCTAATGCCCATTTTGTCCATCCAGTGTCTACCACAGAGCTTAGATCCCAGATAAAGAAAACAAGTCCAGTTTCTAAAAAAGTTTAAAAGATCACAGACAGGAAAATGAGCAGGTAGACACAGAGAGGCTTGTGGTATGTAGACTATTGCAATGATGCTAATAAAAAGGACTGAACTGTGCTAACACCAAGGCAGAGACAAATAGCTTTTACAACATTTATATATTGCCTGGATAAAATTCATATTCTTTATTAGTCAGTTATGGTTAGATATAGAACTCACTGGTTATCTGCAAACAGAATAGAATAAGAAACATTTACCTAATAATAGAAACTTTCTCATTCTTTTAAGCCACCAATCTACCAAGTACATTGTTATTAAATATTGATTTGCTATGAATTCCATAAAATTACTCATTCATATCGATTATTTGAACCATGCTACTGGGAAAACATGTGGCATACTGAAAATATCATGACATTGTTGGTCTACCAGAGCTAAATTTGAAGCTCAGTTATGATAACTACTAGTTTCTGATTTTAGGGAAGGTTATATATCTTCAGGTATTTATTTTCTTATTTATAAATATGGGAGTGCATTTTCTTCTGGGAGGGCTTTTGTGGGTTTATACAGCATGTCTGCGATGGCAAATTTCTCAGGTATCAGAAGCTATTATGCTGCAGATGAGCAAAAGCTCATGATGTAATTTTATTGTATCTTCAGTCTAATCTGTTAATGAAGAAGTCAATGTAAGCCACGTTCTCAAGAGAGGGCAGACGTAGAGTTGTTGACTGGAGAATCATTCATGTGGACATGAAATTTGAGCTAGAGTGAAAAGTCAAAGGAACAATATGCAGAATTCAATAGTTTATGGCTAATTTACTTTCAAAATATAATTCTATTGATCCATTTATTGAAAAACATTATTACCCCACACATTTATGAAAGTCAATGAATGTATCAATAGTTTCCCCAAGTTTATGTGCTAGTGTAGTGTTATCTTTTATTAGACTGCAATACACATAAAACAATGTTTTGCTTCCATTTCTACAGCCTAATGAGCCATATAGATGCTAAGTCAGGCTCAAATCTTTTGGCAAGTTGCTTTACTACCGAAGAATAGTGCTGTAACTCATCAATGCATAAGCAAGAATCCCAATGCCCTGAAAAGTTGAGTTTAAAAGACCAGAGTTGAACAGCAAAGACTTTGTTCCATCCTGAAGAGCTATACGAGAAGTGACCTCATCTATTTGGCTTATTTATGTCCTTGTTCTCTCTTTGAAATTAAACAGCAGTGATTTACCTCTTATCCTTACATTTCTGAATTATTCCTTAAATGGTGTCTAAATTATCAGTAAATGGAATGCCATCTATAATACCTATGCAAACAAAACTGTCAGAGTTCAAGCACACATGTTCATTTTGTCTGCCTGCACTTTACTACATACAGCATTCACGGGTCACAGTGATGCCGTCAGATGGATTGGGGACAAAGGAAAATACAACAAAAGCCCCTTCTTTACACATCCCTCAGCTCAGCTATGAAACTTCTAACTTCAAGTCTCAAAAACTGTTCCAAATCATCTTCCTTTGTCAAGTCCTGTATTTACCACATTCACAACATAAGTCCTCCATGCCCCACTTTCCAGACCCAATAACAAACGGGGGAAAAATAAACTTTTAGATATTCTTGCTGTTTTGTTTGTTTGCTTCTCTATGAATCCTTAACCTTGGAAAGGAAATCTTTCTTTTGATAACCATAGAAAGTCTACGGTAAATCCTATTAACCATAAATGGAAATCAGTCTTCTGGTGCAGCATATTTTATCTCTTGAAATATTTTCTTTAAGAGTCTCTATATAGCTTTTCTTTTCAATTATAATATGAAATGGAAAATATGACTGACTCAGAAGTGATCCATGCAATGAATTTTAACAATTATATAATGTGAATATGCAAACATACGTACAAAAATAAAAGTTATGACAAGTAAAGTATGCATAATGGTATTTAAGCTAAATATTTTTATGCAAATGTTATCATGCCTAGATACAAGTCCATATTCTGAGTGCCCAACTGGGATATTGTAATTATGCGTATGTCTTTAACTACTATGCTACCTAAACCTGTCACCACAAACTTTAGGCATTTATTGTTTCTGCTGAGGTAGCTTAACTTGCAAAGGGGTTTTGGCTTAGGTCCAGTTGTTTGCTGCACAAAGAGCCTATTACTGAGACAGTGAGGATTACCTAGGAAAAAATGGAATTTTTAATACAATAGACACCTCTGCAGGAGAACAGGAGAAGCTGCGTCAAATCTACCTCCCTGGCTAATGGAGGTCTTAGGCTTTTAAAGGAGGTACCAAATGCCTTGGGACAGGTGTAGTGTACTGGGGAACAGTGAATGTTGGTGTCAGGAAGCCTGCCCAGGAGCCTTCTCACTTCCTTTGGAGGCCAGAACCTCACTTCCTTTGTCTTGTAGAAAATCCACCATTTCTGGGAAACAACTATAAAAGAAAAGTAGTTAGTTGAGGAAGTCATACTATAGTTAGGAATACTGACCTAACAGGGTGTCCAACCATGGCCCGTGACTGTCTATAAATGCTTATCTGTGATGGTGGATATCATGAAAATTATGCATGAACCTTCTTTTTTTCTCATCACCTTTGGTTAGTGTTTGTGTATTTAATGCGTGGCCCAAGATAACTCTTAGATAAGCATTCACAGCCAGCCTTGTACCACAGTTGGACGCCCCTGCAACATACTCAGAATGTTTGCTCTTTCTTAAATAAGGTCTTAATCCTAAAATAATCTCTCTCCAATTACACACACTATTCAAATTGTGTTTATTTAGGGGAAGGGGGATAATAGAGTATTGGACATATGCAACAAGAGGACCACAGTCACAAGATAGATAATTAAATTATATCACATGTAAAATTATGTGAGAATACACTGCCTGTCCTTATCCCAAACATTTCACAAAGCCACAGATCCTTTCTTACACAGTTCACGTTCAAAGCTCTATTGGATATAAGTAGGAGTTAGTTACAGCTCACCAAACACTTCATCACATTATCTGATTGCATTTAAATTGTTTTTAGGTAATTTAAGGAACAGATTATTTTCAGGGGGCTTTGGAAATAACAACACTTTCTCTCAACAAGTCAGGTTCCCCCGTTCATCTGTTTTTAAAGTTAAATCCCTTCCATTCCCAGTGTGAAATTTTTAACAAAGTCTGATTTACTGTTAAAGATTTTGCACAATGCTACATAATTCCATCTAACACCCGAGCTGAGGAAAAGGACCTGAATGCTAATGTGAACTCCATCACCGAGAACCCTGTTTCAGGTGGTACGTGTGTGAATTTCATATACCAAAACTAGCTTCACAATATCCCTCCTCTGATGTCTTAAAATTAGTCTTTAAAAATTAGGAAATTATAACTAGTTAGCATGTTTGCCCTCAGGGATAGATGCTCGATGGTCTCAGGAAAGCAAACTGGAAAACGTCTCAGAAATACTCTTACCTTGGCTCGGCACCTGTAGCTCATGGGCTAGGGCGCCAGCTACATACACCGGAGCTGGCGCGTTCAAACCCAATCCGAACAACAACAATTAAACATAAAACTAGCTGGGTGTTGTGGCAGGCGCCTATAGTCCCAGCTACTTTGGAGGCTGCAGCAAGAGAATCGCTTAAGCCGAAGAGTTTGAGGTTGCTATGAACTGTGACACCACAGCACTCTACTGAGGGCAACACAGTGAGACTCTGTCTCAAAAAAAAAAAAAGAAAGAAAGAAAGAAAAGGAAATAGAAATACTCTTACTTTGTAAAGTACCCGGGAAACTTCGTCCCTAAATATGACTCCTTGGTATAAAGAGCATTTTGAATTGAAGGCCCTCAGAGATCAACAACCTTCCCTTGGAAAGGCTTTTCCTCTGTCCTCAGTAGCAATCAGACCCATCAAGAACAACTGTGTTCCCGTCCCCTCCCTGGTCTCGCAGTAGGTAGAACCTCCACAGCTGACAACTCATTACTTGATTACCTCCTTAATTTGATCTAATTTTCACAGATGGGACACACATCACATGTATTCAATGGAAATTTCTATGCTGATCACTTCTGTAGTACAACCAGTCTGTTACTGTCCGTGGGGTGGTCAACCTGCACAGGTTCTGCTGTATTTTGCAGGAAAGAGGATCAAAAGTGCAGCCAACCCATTTTTAAGATAATACGTGTTGGTAAGGTTAATTTAATTTCCAAAGAGAATCATTTATGCCAACTTATTTCTCTCCATGCAGTCTCCCAAATATCCACTCATCACTCTAATAACCATTTATTGCCACTCAGTATAATCCCCTGTATTCCTTATCCCCCACCCCTCTTAAATGAGCGTATGTAAACTTCTGAACCCCACTGAGATCTGAGGTAATGACTGTGATTCCCTCCATGTTCACAGTAAATAATTTTAAGATCTCTTTCTCTTATTAATGTGCTTCATTGTGAGTTGATCTTCCAGTGAACCTTCTGATGAAAAGGGGAGATTTCCTTTGCTCCCCACACCTTCCTAGGCAAACAGTATAAGAGAGGCTTTTAATAAGCATCAGCAGCAACAAATCCCTTACAGAAGGGGGGAGGAATTGGTCTTTGTTATTTCATAAACACCTTTGCTCAATTATGACCCCAGCAGATGTGAGGCAGAGTTGATTGAGAAGTAAGAAAGAGTCGGTAAGAAGTAAGACGAGAGGGTAAAAAATCAGCTGACAGTAACAGATTCTACAAGAAAAATGTGTATATAACATGATCAAATGAATTTGGAACACAGTAGGAAAGGAGAGTTGAATAAAACTAGCTTTTCTTCTAACACTTCTCACAGCTTTCAGTATATAAATTTAAATTATAAATGGCCAAGATGAGAGAACACATACACAGTTTCTCAAAACATAAAAGAAAAAGGGCAGAGACTGCAGAGAGGGACAAACTTGGGCACAGACTGCAGAGGGGGACAAACTTGGGCACAGACTCTAGAGGGGGACAAACTTGGGCACACACTTAGGTTTGTCTCGTTGTTCTACCCGTTGGGGTGGTGAGGGCTTAGGCAAGGTGTAGGGTGATGTGTGCAGAGTTCATAACACACAGGTAGAGTTCGGTTTGTTGAATACCAACCACACACAAGGTAAAGTGGAGCATTCAGGAAATAGCATGCAAATTAAAAGAGAGGATAAAAAAAGGTAGGCTGTGATGGAGTCTCAAGTAAGAAAGTAAACTGGGGGAGAAGAGGTGGCCAGATGGCAGCACAGAGGTTCTGCGGGCCTGGGTTATAGGAGACAGAAGAGCACGGCAAGAAAGGGAATTGTTTCTAGTGAACACCTGATCTTTTTGGCACCTTAAAACTATTAGGCAATTTATTCCTTACAACAAATCTGGAAGTAGATATTTAATATTGTTAATTTTCAAACAGGAGACTCCAAGGTAAAGAGAGTTGCTGAGAGTCACTTGTCTAAGAAGTTTTGCCAGGATGACTTAATAAAAAAATAGCTTCTGTGGGACCCCTCCCACCCTGTGAGTCTGCACGGTGTCAGCTTACGTAAACACGGGTTACCTACTGAAAGGACCCAGAATCTACCAGCCTATGTTAATGTAATCTTTTTTTAAAAACCAAATAATTTTATAACATTTTTTCCTCTTTCACATATATATGTATATTTGTATATAATACTTAATATATGTATATAATAAAGATATTTTGGGGGGAATTATATAAGCATATTTATGGATCTATATAAATACATGTTAAATGTATATTCATATACTATTTATGTATATTTAACATCATAGGTCATTTGATAATGCTTATAGAAACATATCTTCAATAATATCACAAGGGACTTATTTCCACCCCAAATATTTAAATACTGTATAGAATATAGTTCATTACCATTTCTGTTACTTTTTCACACATTTTTGAAGCTAAAGTTATTCCTAAAAACATGGTGATAGATAGATAGATTGATTGATGGATGGACGTCCGTAGTACTTGCATTGTTCAAAGTGTTTTGTCTTAGCTGAAAGAAGGAAAAAAAAAACTACAGATAGAAACATTTTTAGTTGTTCAAGAAATAATTAGAAATAAATGAATGCCAAAGAAGATCATTTCAAAGATATTTGATGCATAACCTCCAAGAGAAGATTCGGGGCTAATTAATCAATGTTTTTTGACAGATTAGACAGCACCCTCCTGTCTGTTACTTTTTTTTTTAAATTTGTTTGCTGGCTTTTGATTCCTGATATAACTAAGGAACTAAATTTCTAATTGTATTTAGTTTTAATTAAATGAAATGCAAACAGCCGCTCATGGTTATTGGAGTAGTTACAGTATAGAATAGCACAAGAACTGGTCATTTGTACTACAAAGCAAACTACCCATGTATCATACAATAACCTGGCTCGAGAGGCACAAGACTATATCTAGAAAGATGTCCAAGCCTGTCTTCTGGCTTCCTCTGCAATGTTAGATCCCTTCTTTAATTTATTTTCTTCTCTTGGCTTTAGTCTTAATGAAAAACAATGAATAATGTATATAAACCTAAAGCAGCTTAAAGGAAAGAAGTAGTTATTTAAAACGCGTGACCGTGCTTCCTGAAATGGTGTCTAACCTTTACATTTACAGAACAAGCTAGGAGGTGGCATTTGCAAAGGTTTCCTAGGATGTTACCAACATGAACTATTGAAGATTTCTCTCTGTGCAGTAGTTAATAAAAAGTGACTTTTCTCTTATTTGCAGCAAAGAAAAGAAAAGAAAAATATAGGGGATCTTGCAGTATAAATCAAAACGCTGGTCTCAAATCTGTGTTCTTCTCAAAAACAAACAGCTTCTCACACTGGGTCTCTTTTTTTTTTTTTCCTCTCTCTGGACAATGGAAGCTGGAACCGGCCACTCATGGCCTCCTCTTCACATATACTGCTCAGACTAATCTTAGGGTTCATGAGCTGCTACCCCAGAGGCTAAAGAAAGAAAAACATCTCCATTTGCTTCTCTGCTCCTGAATCAGCATTTCTGCAGGGGCATCTTTCTTTTACCCTGCCCACTTCAGCTGACAAGGTCACCCAGAAACTTGTTGGGGCTGTAAGAGAATTGAAGTACTCCAATGGCATGTGGTCAAAGTGAGCCTACGGACAGTTACACACTCTCCTGGCACCTGCTATTTGATATTTGTTTGTTGCATGTACTACGGAGTCAGTTAGAAACAGACTTGAGTTTCAGCTTAGATAGTCACTATCACCTTGGGCAAATTATGAAAACTCTGAGTGTCTAAGATTTCCCATTGGTAAGAGAAGATGCTTAAAGCTGCTACAGAGAATGATCATTAAGAAAATTTAAATAATATATAAGAATTTATTACAAAGTTCCTGGCATGGAGCCTCCAACGACAACTAGCACAATTAAAAAAAAAAAACTATTCAGTGTAGGTGTAACTTAATGATCTTAGGATGTGTTAATTACCCAGCTATATTCTCCTTCTTAATTCCCAGTGCTGAATTCTGTTCTAATTGTAAGCTGTTTGTGGGGGCATTTAATGTTGCAGTTGCTTAAATTTGCAAAATGGATGGTACCCTTACAAAATCATCTGGTCATAATGTGTATCATATTATGTGTACCAGAGACTTATAGTGAACTTAGAATATCTTCATTAAGTATATTAGAAAAATGTAAGACTTGGGAAATGTATGTGTGATATTCAATTGCCAGATTTTTTTTTTTTTTTTTTACAAATAGAAACTTCATATCTTTAAGCATTTTTCAGCTTGTCACTGTTCTCAGCTTTGTTGAACTTTCAATAGAGAAACTGTCTCAGTATACTCACTCTCTGAAGCATGCTTGGGGAATGTTGCTAAAGGTGCTGACATACAATTTTGATCTGTCTAGATAACACCATTATAAAACATATCTGTGTGGAATATACTAATTGGCTGTGTTTTAGTAACCTTTTATCACAATATACATAATTCTTTTGTTTGGAGATTATCTAAAGGGTATAACATGCCAAAAACAATCAGATGCATAGTTCTTTCATTTTCTTAGTGAATTCCACTATACTTTGTCTTTTCCAATAAACTACAAATAAGTTACAGTTAGAAAAACAACTCAAAAGGAGAATAGCTTTCCATGTGTGGAAATGGGAAATGTTATCTCCCGTGTCTGACCACCTGTCAGAGTTAGTTCTCATAAGAAATTTCTTCTGTAATGATTTTTTTCTATAGCCAATGAAAAACAAAATTTTAGAATTTTGAATGGCAGCAAATTCTTCGTATATTTAGCAAATTGTTTCCAAAACTAATTCATTTTCTTTTTTTTTTATTTTTTTATTTTTTTGAGACAGAGCCTCAAGCTGTCCCCCTGGGTAGAGTGCCCTGGCATAGCTCACAGCAACTTCCACCTCCTGGGCTCAAGCGAGTCTCCTGCCTCTGCCTCCCAAGTTGCTGGGACCACAGGCGCCCGCCACAACGCCTAGCTATTTTTTTTCGGTTGCAGCCATCATTGTTGTTTGGCGGGCCCAGGCTGGATTCAAACCTGCCACCTTAGGTGTATGTGGCTGGCGCCTTAGCCACTTAAGCCACAGGCGCCGAGCCACCAATTCATTTTCATTAGGATATAAATACTTGTATACTTTTTTTAAAGTCTCTGTAGAACAAACTAGAAAGTGAAAATTTCCAAATTAATATGAACTCTAAATTTTTTCAGTATTTTTTTTTGTAACAGCAAGTAGGGTTGTCTAACAATTTTAGTTTTGACTGATGTTATTAGGATTGTTCCAAGTTTTAGAAAAATTTGGTCAAGAAAACTAAAAGTATTATTTTTGAAAAGTATCAAAACAAAGAAATTTTAAAAAGAAAAAACGTATCAAAAGAAGCATCACTAATTTGCCTATGTTGAGGCAGGATCATATTAACATCTGATATAGACAAGCATTGTGTACAATAACCTTGAATAATTACAATGGCAGTACTGTAATGTGTATTTTTTTTCTCTTCTGCTTTCACATGACAGTGAAGTGGCTAATTACTCTCCAAAGTATCCTGTTACATCCACAGTTAATTAACTACAATAATTATCTACAGGACCTTTTTGTACAATGAGAAGTTTCAAGTACTGCATCACAAATGAAATTTGCTTCATCTTTTCAAGTGTGCGGGTATATATTATAGTCAGCAAACATACAGGGTTGTTCAGGATAAGTCTACTACTCTATTATTGTATTTTGGGACCATGGGAGCAAGATAGGAATCTGATTGGGAAAAAGTTGTTTAAAGTGGTGTATACTTAAAAACAGTATAAAACCCAGGGTAAAAACAAATAATAACCTAGAATAGGCAGTAAAAGAATCAACCTGGTGCCTTTTCACCTTAAGGGACTCCTAGAGGGAATCAGTGTACTTGAAGTGATGCCCACCACTGCCTCCAGCAACCCTCCCACACCCGCATAAAGGCAGTTCTCCAGGCTGGGATTCCCTCATTCACCACTCTTGACCCACCAAATTTGAGTCACATAAATAACCTCAAAAAGTGAGGTTTCCGCTGCTAACTACCTAATCAGAGGCAAGTATCACAACTTCTGTCAAATTCATTGAGGGGTATATGAAAGAAAAAAACATTAAGAGAGATAATTAAAGTAAAAAGAAAAAAGAGTCATCCCAATGGAATGATATAATTGGTCTTACCTTTCTTAATAGAATATTAATCTGAATGAATCTGTAGACATCGCAGGCTAAAATGATAGACATGCAAAAGATAGTAATAGATCAGGGGAAATATGAGGGTGGGAATAGCTAAAAGCAAAAGTGTGTTATCATTAGTGTTTTCTGACAGAATTTTGTCCTCTCAGAACCCCAATACCCAAGTACCCATTGGATTACTAAATTTAGTAAAAATGGGAGAAAATGGAAGAAAACTGAACATTATTTTAATTAATCCATAGTTTTCAGGAAAGTGTGTTTTATGGTTTCTTATTTCATGGTGTTTAAAGAGCAAAAATGTACTAAGAAAGTTACATAAAAATTAAGCCAAAAAATGATAAATTAAGTTGTTCATCAAATTGCATCAAAAGTTTTTTTACCCTGAAATTTTAGTTTAAAAATGTTCCGTACCAGAATAATTCTTGGAAAAATATAGATTGAGTTATGTTGTAGAGTAAAAGTATTAAAATGATAAGATAAATGTAAAGCATTAGAAACAGAAAGATGTATACATAGCCAAACATGAAAAGTGGTCAATTTCATTAGACATTAAGAAAATACAAATCCAAACTACAGAAATTGCCACTCATTAGGTTGGCTATAGTTAAAAAAAACAAAAACCCACCCCATTGGTAATTGCAGCAACAACAAAAATAAATAAATGGGACCTGATCAAGCTTGAAGCTTCTGGACAGCTAAGGACACAATAATCAAAACAAACAAAGAATAATGGCCAATAAACACATGAAAAAATACACGTCATCCCTAAGCTTCTGAGAAATACAAATCAAAACCACCTTAAAATATCAGCTAGTCCCAGTGAGAATGTCACACATCACAAAGTCTCAAAGCTACAGATGCTGGCATGGGCATGAAGAGAAAGGAACACTTAAACACTGTCCATGGCATTCCAAAGACTTATTAGAAAGAAGAATGGAGAATTCTCGAAGAGCTGAAATTAGGACTTCCTTTTGAACCTATAAGTCTATTAGTTGGTATCCACCTAGAAGAAAAAAAATCATTTTACTATAAGAACATTTGCACTGGAACGTTTATAGCAGCTCAATTTACAATGGCAAAGATGTGGAAACAACCCAAGTGTCCATCAACCAATGAACAGATTAATAAACTATGGTGTGTGCATACCACGAAATACTATTCAACCATACAAAGATGGAGACTTTGAATCTTTCATATTTACCTGGATGGAGTTGAAGAACATTCTCCTTGGTAAATTATCTTAAGAATGGAAAAACAAGCATTCTATGTGCTCAATACTAATTTGAAACCAGTAGATGAACAACGACAGGCCCATGTGAGAGAAAAACACAATTAAATCAAGAAGGTGGATGGGGAAGTGGGCTCAGTCAGCTCCCAACTAACAGGTACAATGTTGAGGTATATGGCACACCTGTGTGAAGGAATCAACTACAACTTACACTTTACTGTTAACAAATGCAAACCTTGTAACCTAATCACATATACCCTTATAGTAATCTGAAATTTAGAAAAAGAAAAGTTAAAAAAAAAACAGAAAACATGTGGTGGTGAAGATGTGGAGAAATGAGAACTGTAATATGAACACCTGACCGATGGGAATATAAAATATTTCAGCCACTGTGGAAAACAGTTTGATGGCTCCTCAGTACGTTAAACCCAATAAGTTCACTCCTAGATGTACCCAAAGTAATCAAAAACAGTCAATAACTTATTTAAAAGTTTCAGATTATTATGAGGGTCCATATATTTTGGTTGCACAGTTTGCCTTTCAGGTTAAAGTCAGAGTCACAGGTGTCTCTTTCACCCAGAAAGTTGGGTGGGAATTTACCCACCTCTTTTCCCCCTCCCCCTATTTGCATCTCATTGAATTTTGGGGCCATATGAGCATGTATGTGGTGATCAACTCGTTCCAATTTGGTGTTGGGTACACGTAGTGTTTGTTTTCCCATTCTTGCCATACTTAAGAGAATGGTCTTCAATTCTACCCAGGTTGTTAGTAAAGGTACTAGATCTCCATCTTTTTTATAGCTGGATAATATCTGATGGTATACCACAATTTATAATACAACCTTTAGGAAAATGGACATTCTTCAAAAACAAATATGACTTAAAACATATAAAAACAAATTACGTAAACGAAACAGGTGTAACTCTGTGATAGTCTGAATTTTTTTTAAAAGTAACTAACCAGTACTAGAAGATAAATCTTCTGATTCTTTAACAAAAATCAAATATTTGTCCACAAATGTTCATAGCAACAATAGTCACAATAGCCAGAAAGAAAAAAAAATACCTAAAAGGTTCATCAAAGGATGAATATATAAATAAGATGTGGTACAACCAAATAGTAGAATACATTTACCCATTAGAAAAACTAAAGTACTAGTTTATGCTACCACAGGAATGAGCCAAAAAACATGAGCGTGGAATAAGTTAGACACAGATAGTCACATGGTGCTTGATTTCAACACTGTGCATGGAGCATCCAGGATAGGGGACTGCAAGGAAATGAAAAGCCGGTTAGTGGTGTTAGAGGTTGGACGGAGGAGGAAACAGGAAGTAACTGCCTACAGGGTCCAGATCTCCCTTTGGGGAGATGAAAATAACCTGAAACTAGAGAGAGGTCATAGTCACACAACACGGTGAATTAACTAATGCCAGTAAAATTAAAATAAGAAATACTACCTTGTGTGTACCACAAAAGAAAAGTATTAGAAAAGGGAATGGGATCAAACAAATAAAAACTAGTTGCCTTAAAATGAATGCAAATCTTTCCTCCCAAACTGTCATTTTCTTTGCTGTTCAGAGCACTTGTGACAAATATTCCACCCTGCAATCTCACTCGGTGCTTCTCCTCATCACACCGGGGGTCACACTCCATCCAGCGTCCTTTTAACCTCCACATTGAGAGCTTCAGTCAGGTCAAGTCATCGTGTTAGTTTTGACAGAGTGCATTCTTTTTCACAGCCATCATTGATCTATGTGACAAAAGAGGAAATTTTTCTAATACTTATTTTTATATTAATTCAATTAGAAAAACTAGAGTACTTTGTATTGTTGAACATGATCATCTCTGTAAAGAAAGCGACTTTGGTTTTGTGTCTTAGACAATGATCCTGTGTATGGTGTTCAATGTTGTCTTGGCCACTGCCATGTTCAATAACCACCTCACAGAAATTGATGTGCACGTCACAGGCAGTGTAAAATCGTTACTCAATTTTAGAAAAGAAAAGTCAAAGCATTTCATTGACATTTTGGAGTACTTTGGCCACTTTAAGTAAAGCCAGAGCTTTTGCAGCCCGAGCTTGCAGTAATGCTTATATTAAGAACTTGAGGTAAATTGTTAGACTGATGGGGAGAGTGTCTGGTCACCACAGATCCATAGTTAAAGACAAACCAGGCACAAAGGTCTCACCATCTAGATGTCAGTAATGTGATTCCATATAGCAGGTTAAAACTTAACGCATCATAGACATCCAGGTGTGCAGAAGAAAGCGAAGGGAAAACAGTCTTCTCACCGCCTCAGAGAACATAGCACCCAGCTTTCTAAAACACAAATGCAGATGGTTCACCCTAGATAGGAAAGAATATCGGTTACAGTGTGACGTCTAAGTGAGCGTCAGAAAACAGTTACAATAGAAAAAAATGAAGAGTTAACTTCTCTAGTACAAACTTTTAGGTCTGGATGATGAGTTAAGTTCTGGCTAGAAGGATTTGAGAATGGGAATAGCTGTCAGTTTTAAGGTATGGATCAGAACAGAACTTTTCAAGTTAAATTAGGCATCATAGGCTGAAATCCAGGCGCCACAAGGACAACAGCGTGCAAGACCAATACCTAAGATTCAAGTGTGACCAGACTTAGAATGCCGTGTTGCAACACACTGAAGATAAGAAAATAATAATTTTTTTTGAGCCTATCTTCTGCTGAAATTGTCAGACTAGGAAGATGGCTTGGTTTCAATATGCAATACAAAGAGAAAGAATTCTAGAGTTAAGGAACCATCTGGAAGTTGTTAGAATGAGTTAACTGTGCAATGATGAAACCAAAAATGGGGAAGGGATGTGGGAGTAAAGAAGGTACAGATGAATCTGTGCCATCTCACGCAAACCATAGGGGGTTCTCACAGAGCCAGGGAAAGGCAGCAAAGGGAGCAGAGGTGTCCAGCCTGCATTCCCCTGATAAGAATGAATGCCTGGGCAGAGAAAGGGGGTTCGTTTTGTCTTGATGTTAGGCTTGACATCTAATTAGGACATCTAATTAGATGACAAACCAGGAACAAAAAATTACCTTCCCACCAACCTCCATGTATCGCAAAGGAAAAACAAAATAATATTTATGAAAATATTTTCCAACTTATATAAGTATAGGTTATATGAAAAGATGTCTTCATCATCATTTCCATTAGTAACAATTATATCACATGGCTGAAATTTGTAGAAAGCACAAGGCTAGATAGAACAGTGGGTGTCACCTGGGTGGTTAAAGTTAAAATCTCAAGTGTGAATGAATGAATTTACTTGGAAATGTGGGTGGATAAACAGCAATAAATAAACAGCATGAAATCTAAATTAAAGACCTAATTTTGAAACCTCAACGGGAAGATTTAGATTTACATACCTGGAAGAAAGCTGTACTTTCCTTGACATAGAAGTTGAATTGTACACCCATCAAATTCAGTGTGTAGACACACACACAAGCAAGGAGAGAAGTCAGTGGTGTCGTGTGTACAAAGCAATGGTTCCACCTCATTGTCAATCAATGCTATGAAAACTAAATGATGATTTCATGAAGAATTTTTGTTTGCATATTTGTCGTTTCCTCTGTGAAGACACCAGCCAGAATGGTGAGATAGGGTTGCTTTTTAGTACCATAGTCTCTGATTAGAGAAAATTACTCTGTTGATGGGCCTAGTGAAAGAATAAAGGAAGCTGATTATCCTCAGCATTGATAAGTAAATTAAAACAGCTAAATGCTATAGAAACTGAGATAGTGTCTGAGTAAATTCATGGCTAAGAAAATCAATAGGCCATAACTTTGTTGTTGGTTACATGCTTTAATTTAAAGCCTGTAGCAGAACAAAGTTGTTTTGCACCGAATTCTTCACAGAAATAGATTATCTTCCTAAAGAACAATTAGATGTAGACTTGTTCTTTCTTATTAATATGTGTATAGTAGTGTCCATTCTAATTATTATGGTTTTTAAGGCATGCTGTCAAATCATAGAAATGATATCTCTGGAATGTCATCCAGAAATCGTACAGCACATACATACAAAAAAAGAAAGAGGTTTTTTACATAATGAGCATGTAATACGCATGTAATAAGCATGTAATATGCATGTAATGAGCATAATATTCAGTAATGAGCATGTATTATCGTTAAGTTAGAGATGAATACCATTTTTGACCGGGGAATATAATTTTCTAACAATTTAAAACTACCATAGCACTTAGATGAATTAATATCCTATAGCAAGCCAGAAAATATAAGACTGATATAAAGACAATGAACATAGAAGAAAGAAAATTGAGGGGATTTTTATATGTTAAGCAAGTTATTACTAGGAAGACATCATAGATGGTAAGAAATTTGACTTTCGTACACATTCTTAAACCTTCCCTAATTTTGCTTGTTCTATACAGAATTCTCCTCTGTGTTTAACCCCATGTATCTGTGTGTGTTTGTCTCCTCAAGCACTCCACTAAAATGTGAGTTTTCCTTTTCTCAACCAACTCAGCTTTCTGCTCCATTTAGTGGCATGAGAGTTTGTAGAGGGCAAATCATATCAAGTGAGAACTGTGTATTATAATTGATAACGTGCATATCCCCAGTTAATGACCTTCTGTGGAACACAGGAGCAAAACGCAAAGGAAGAGAATGTACCGAAAGAGTCCCAAGTTGCAGTGCTCTTGGGAAACGGTAAACCCTATCTTATTTGCATATATACACTAACATACCTTAAGGGTTCAAAGATCTACCGCTTATTCTTTTCAGTTTAGGATTTTACTCATCCTCAAACAATGTGGGTGGAGGTCTTGTTTTGTGTGTGTTAGTGAAAGTTTGGCACTTGTCCCTGAGGCCAAATCAGTGAGAACAAAGAATGAAGACAAGTGGTTTGAGGGAAAGGAAGGATAGTTTATTAATTTGTCAGCAAATGGGCTCGGAGCCTGTGGCTCAATCAGCTAAGGCGCCAGCCATGTACACCTAAGGTGGCGGGTTTCAATCCCCAGCCAGCCCGCCAAACAACAATGATGGCTGCAACCAAAAAATGGCCGGGTGTTGTGGCGGGCGCCTGTGGTCCCAGCTACTTGGAAGGCGGAGGCAGGAGACTTGCTTGAGCCCAGGAGTTGGAGGTTGCTGTGAGCTGTGATGCCATAGCACTCTACCCAGGGGGATAGCTTGAGGCTCCGTCTCAAATTAAAAAAAAAAAAAATTGTCAGCAAATGAGGAGAGTGGCAGGCTAGTGTCTCAAAGACCATCATTCGGCCTTTAAACAAAAAAAAAAAAAAAAAAAAAAAACAAGAGTTTTTTCAAGAGGTGGGAAGAGGGGTGACAGCTGGGCTCAGGGCTATGTGACTAGCATCACCATGGCTTCAGGCTATTCCTTAACTATAATTGGTGCTTTGGGTCAAACTTCTCTCTGGGGAGCACAACCTCATGACTCTTGTCTGGACAATTCTGTCAAGCCATCTCCTGTGATTTAAGATACTAGGAAAACAAAACAAAACAAAAATAAAAGAATGTTAAGTTTTAATTCCTCCAAAGGGTGAGGAGTTTTCAAGAGCCAACTCAGAAAACATTTCATGGTTCTTTTCATAACTTTATCTCTGCTACATTTTTGTTACTAATAAAATCTGAATGGAATGGGAGTGCCTTGAATTCAGGGAATGTGTCTCCCTTGTTCTCCATTATAAACCCAACATTTACAAAAGTGCCTGATGCTTAAGCACTTACTGCTAGTTGACTAGATGCTCATATAGATACTTGTTGAATCTGACAAAACTATATAATATTTCTACCAGTTGGAAACTTACCTTCACTTTCTGCTTTCCACCGACACAGCATTTTATCCGAGCTTCCGCAATCTGAATCACATCAAAGAAAAACTGTCAAATAGTACTATCTAAAATGATATCTAAAAACCACAGAAGAGGCTCGGCGCCTGTGGCTCAAGTGGCTAAGGCGCCAGCCACGTACACCTAAGGTGGCAGGTTCGAATCCAGCCAGGACCCGCCAAACAACAATAATGGCTGCAACCAAAAAATAGCCGGGCGTTGTGGCGGGCGTTGTGGCGGGCGCTGTGGCGGGCACCTGTGGTCCCAACTACTTGGGAGGCAGAGGCAGGAGACTCGCTTGAGCCCAGGAGTTGGAGGTTGCTGTGAGCAGTGAAGCTATAGCACTCTACCCAGGGGGACAGCTTGAGGCTCTGTCTCAAAAAAACAAAACAACAATAACAACAACAACAAAAAAAAAAAAACCACAGAAGAAAATCTAAATAG
>CAUYQV010017583.1:0-15609 GCA_963574575.1 Galagoides demidoff
CCCGTATTTTTATCCTTTAGTAGATAGTAACTTCTTGGTAGTAGGAATTTGCAGTAAGCAGTTTTGTATCCTGCATACTCCTTGACACTATCACAGGCAGTCATTGACAGCTTCTTCAGAGAACGGAATAAATTAACGAACAGACACGTGATGCTCAGTGACACATTCTGCAGGTGAGAAAACTGAGGTTTACGAGGATGTAGCAAGCAGTAGCGATCGGGCTACAGTTTAGACCCTCTGACTTGTACTCTAGGTACAATCCACAGAACCCACCTGCCCTTTTAGGTAGTCTCTTGGCAATGTTCCACTACCAGCACTGTTCGGGAAGGTGTGGCCCCCCCAGGGTGGGATAGCGCCCTATTGGTAGACCCAAATAGGCAATGTTTGGCCCCTTGTTTAGAGGAGCAACTGTGTGCAGCAATCTGCGGATTCATCTTTTCCATCTTCTGTGGGTGTCGTCTGTTTACAGGCAGCACCTGAATAACAAGGGGCCCAGCCTGGGGAGCGGAAGAGGGCATTTCCTAGTTCTGAACATAGATAAACTTGGCTCGCTTTTTTCTTTCTAACAGCAATGGACTCAAAAGTTCCAACTTAGAGAGAAAGGGCAAAATGGTCTGCTAAAGTGTGTGAAATTCACACTATTATACTTTCCAAGAAAAATTAAAGGTGTATGACTCTGTTACATACAGTGCTGGCCCATCTAGACACTCAGCAAGTTTTAGTTCCCTCCTTCCCTCTTCTAGGTCCCAAGTTCTGAACTAGAAAAAGCCCTACTTGAGGCTGAAGTTTGCTTTTTGAACTAGTTTGTTTCAGATTGTAATCATGCTAACGCTGGGACAGTGTCTTGCTATTTATCGGTCACTTTGACCTGATTTCTTTTTGCACAAGAACCCTGTACTATCCTTTCACCCACTTCCTAGGAATGAGGACTTGAGGCTGAGATAGGTTCAGTAACTTTTTATTTAATAAACACTCATTCAACATTCTCCAAGTATCTATTAAACATCCAGTATGTAATGATGAATATGAAATTCACCATGAAGAAAAACCAGTGTTCTGGATTAAGCCAACCTGGGAGACCTTGGGAGGCCTCCCTGAAAAATCAATATTTAAACTGAGGGTGGCTCTGACTTCATGTCCAGAAAGTGGGCTTTGGGATTTCAACTCATATTTGCTCAATTCTAAAGGAGATGCTTTTGGCTTTGTACCCTGCTCTTCTTCTAGACAAGCTCTCGTATAAAATTGCTAAAGCTGATTCTTATCCTTACTCATCTGTAGTTGGTGTGGATGACATACGGTCCTATGGACTCAAATGCTTAGCATACCTGTTAGTAGAGTTCTTGGTGATAGATCTGGGCAAAATGTCAGAAGTTTATGCACCTATTATGTTTGGTCTGAAAAAGTTCTTCAACAAAGAGAAACAGTTATAACAGTTAAAAGCAACAGGTCCAGTAAGAATATGAGAACAACATATTTATTTTCCTTAAAATAGAATAAACTATTTATAGGGTAAGAACCTAGAAACCAATGATTAAAAGAGATAGAAAATGCTTTAGAATTTCTTCATTTGTAGATGGAGATATTGCAGCTTGGAGAAGTTAGGTATCAGATTAGCGTGACTCAAATAGATAACAGCAGAATCCGGGTTAGAGTCAAGTTAGTTCTGACTCCCCGAATAGGGGAAAGATACGAAAGCACCCCAAAACATCGGCTGAGGACTCACACCTGATGTTAGATCCAGACTGTACTATTTTACTACCTGTGTGACTTTACCTTTTCAGAGCCTGTGAGAGGACCTGTCTCAGAGTGGAGGCTGCTGGGCCACAAGAGGCCTTTCCACCTCATGTCCTTCTCCTTGTGCTCATGTTCATGCAGAAATACTCTGAGGATAACACATGTATTGGTTTTGCATATTTAGTAAATACTGCTGAAAAATAAACTGAAATGAAAATATTGTCTCAATCACTGTGTCACTGACACTGAACAACATTTAATAACTAGAATTTCAGGACCGTCCAAAGAGTTTTCCCATCCCCTGAGACTAATGTATTGGAATTTTACCCTTACCACCTGCTCCAGGTAGTGGCAGTTAAGGATACAGAGAACAGAAATAGAGACACACAGCATAAGAAGATCCACAGAACTCACAAACCGCAAACACCCAGCCTGCTTTGTCCCTGTGCATTTGACTTACATGGTGAAAATGGGCAACACAAGTGGAGAGGTGCCTTAGTTGTTGGTATTTTTTGAATGATCTGTTGGAAAACCCAAGTTTTTTAGTTCAAAACCCAGCTGAGTCAACACAGAGTTAGTGATCCTGGGCAAGTCAACGAATCTCTCTGTGCTCTAGTTTCTTTCCTCCATCATTAACATAGAGGAAATAATAGTACCTGTATCATAGGGTTGTTGTGAGAATTAAATGAAATGATTCATGTGAGCTTTAGAACACAATCCACAGTTGTTAAAATACATGCTCCTGCTTTCCTTTTTGTTCTCACCCTAAACTGCAGGCTGGGCTGTGTTACTCATTAAACATTATAGAAACATTATAGGAGATTTTCAGTGGCCTGCTCCAAAATCTGGAAAACAAGTACAATGTTACGAAATTTGAAAGGAAAATCTAAGAACTAAAAACTTAATAGATATTAATTAAATAGGTACAACATGTAATAGCAACACAATTCAACTCAATGATTTATATAAAATTTGGTAAAGTTTATTTATTTCTTTAGATAGAATCTCACTATGTTGCCCTTAGTAGAGTGCCATGGTGTCACAGCTCATAGCAACCTCAAACTCTTGGGCCCAAGCAATCCCCTTGCCTCAGCCTCCTGAGTAGCTGCGACTACAGGCGCCTGCCACATAACCAGCTATTTTTAGAGATGGGGTCTCACTCTTGCTCATGTTGGTCTTGAACCTGTGAGCTCAAGCAATCCACCTACTTCAATGTGCCAGAGAGCTAGGATTGTAGATGTGAGTCACATGAAGTAAGTTTAAAGTGTATTATAAAACCTTATGGAAAAATTTGCTAATAAAACTCAGAAGGATTTTTTTTTAATATTTCTAAAGCAATACAAAACCAAGGACAGAGTAACTAATCTCCCCAAGACCTGTCCCATTGTCCTTTTTTTGCAGTTGCTCAGGCCAGAATCTTGGATCACCCTGGACACAACACTCTCCTGTCCAGTAATTCTTAAACCCAGAGTCCAGTCACTTCTCTCCACCTCCACTGCTAAGTCCCTGGTCCAAGCCACCACACTTCTTGTTAAGACTATTGTCATCATCTCCTCACTGGTTCCTTGGGCCCCACTCTTGTTCTTAATCATCTGGTTACAAGCTGAGTTAGATCACATCATCTATAGCTCAAAGCTCTCCAATGGCTCCCCTTCCCTCACTGGGAAAATCAACCCAAAAACTCTTGTCTCTTATTCTTCTCTGACCTCATTCCCTACCACGTTTTCCCTTGATCATTCTATTCCCATCACATTAGCCTCCTCACTATGCCTCACAAATGCCAAGCACATGCTTCTCTTGGGGCCTTGGACTTGCTGGTCCTCCTTCCTGGAAAGCCTTTCCCCAGATATCAGCTTGGCCAACTCCCATGACTCCTCCAAGTGTTTGCTCAAGCCTGACCTTCTCAGTAATACCGCTCTGACCATCCTAATAATATTGTAGTCCCTCCTGTAACACTTCCTCCCTCTTGCCTGAAATATCATTCTGCATAGTATGCAACATCCGTTGACACGATATATGAGCCACTTCTTTTTCTTACTGTCATTCCAAGGAGAGTAATGCACTTTATGTTTTATTTAATGCTGGGATAGTTAATGACTAAGGGAGTGTCTGGCACATAGTATGTGCTCAATAAATACTTGTTGAATAAATGTGTCCGTGTGTGATGTGGATGCATTTTATTATGTTTGATTTGATTTCAGATGCTGCCTCCAAATATAGGAGTGCTTCATGTAAAGTCTATGACAAGTTTTAAAATATTCAACAAAGATCTTCATATATTTCATATGAGTTCTCTTACTGGTATCTTTATAGCAGCACCTGAAATTTAGTCTGTAGAGAACCCTTGGTAGACTGACTTTCTCTACTCAGCCTTGCTTCTCCTTTCTGTCCACCTTGTATTTTATTCTCTAAGACTGCCAACTGGTTGTAAATTGTCAGAAGACCCCAGACTCTTCTAAGCCTTGTTGCTTTTATTCATATTGTTACTTGTCACTGAAGTTCCCCCCATTTCTTTGACCAATTCTCATACTTTAAGACTCAGAGGTTTCTCTTTGAAACCCTTCCATGAAATCTCCTATTGAGCTAGGTGACCCCAAATCTCTGTCTCTCATAGTCACACATGCCTTCAGCTAGCATAGGATTTATCATATTACACTGTGTCCATCTCTCCTCCAGATTGCAAACTCCCAGAGATGATCTAGCAGTAAGTGTTGAGGCTACATAGAGGGAGCGGCAGAGCTAGGATGGAGGGCTTTTTAAGGAGATGTCTTCCAAGAGCCACCCTTTCATGTGGGACTTAAGTTTTTATATCCAAATTGCTTAGAGAAACATCTGATGTAGTTGTGGAAAGAACAGGGACTTGAGTACCAGGCTGGCATGATTTTGAAACTTGGTTCCCTGTTGACTAGATGCCTGTCTTGAAGAAGTCCCTGACCCTCAGTGTCCTCATCTGTGCAGTGGGGACAGTAATACACAATAGCAGTAGCCATCACATAGTAGGTATCTTACACAGAGCAATTTTTTTTTGCCTGCTTCTCATCTCTGGGAAGGAAGTGAAATAATCTCCTCTTGGTCTCATTCATCTCCCACCCCAGGTGGAAGGGTGAGGTGCTGAGCTGCCTGACCTGGGGGAAGGGCTGCAAGCAGTAGGTGTTGTTAGATGTGGTGGAGCTTGTTGACTTCCTCCCGGGGGCCCAGCTAACAACCAGAGTGTTCCTTGATAGTCAAGTTCAACTTTCACTTCTTAGCTCCTCAGAAAGTTGATCGAAAGTTAACTGAAATCTGTCTTGGACAAGAGATACTTCTGCCAGGTCTCTGTTTTTCCCAGCCTCACATCTGCTCTCCTCAGGGAGCATCCAGGGATCTGCAGGTGACCTTGTCCCTCCCTCATCATCACAGATGGGAAAGGGTTCTCAATACTACTACCTCATGAGTCCTGTCACGTGACGGGAGCTATGCCAAGGTCATTAGTACAACGGGCTTCCTATTGAATCATCATAGCAACCCCAGGGTAAAGAAGGGATGCTATAATCATTTTTATTTTACTATGGCCAGGCTCAGCAAACTTAATTTTCCTGCTTTCTAATCCATACTAGTATGTCAGCCCCATTGGCCTTTGTGTTATAGGGATTCAGATTCCCTAACTATGGAGCTTCATTTGGAGGCATAAGTTTATTTCAGCATTTCCTAAGTGTTCATTCTGGCAACAATGGGGAAAATCAAGTCAAAGAGAGTAAAGTGTGGGTGTGGGGGGGTAGATACAACATTTCCTTTTACATTATCCTAACCCTTTAGTTTTCTTACTTAGGCTGTGAAGATAAAACTACTGATTGTAGTGGCACAGAATGGATTTGATGACTTGGAGTTTGCAGACACTAAATAAATAGGGTATTTTTTCCCCCAAAGACAGAGATACTGTGCCATAATCTTTATGCTTATGGACTCTGGAGCCAAATTTCCTGGGCTCATTCTCCTTCTTTTCACATTTGTTGATTTCTAAATGGCATCTTGCACCCGAACTCCATCTCAGTGTCTCATTGCCTAAGAACCCAACTGGAGAAAGTCAACTACCTCCATTTGCTCTTCTTTTGCATTCCTTATGTCACTGCAATCATTTCCATCTCTGCCTCTCCACTGAAATTGTCTGTAACATGGGTTCAGTGGCCTCATTGCAACACTAATGTTTAATTTTCAGTTTTCACCTTCTTGGTTTCCTTGCTACATTTAATGTGGTTGACCACTCATTCTTTGAAATTCTCTATTCGTCTGGCTGCTACAGTATCACACTCTTGGTCTTCTACTTTAGTCTCTGTCTTCCCCACAGTCTTCTCTTCCTTCTATACACCTTTAAATGTTGCACAGTTTCTTATCTCTTCTCTAGTGATTCTGTATATCTTTCCTGATCTTATTCTTCCAATTTTACCTATTTTGCGGACTCCACAATTTGCATCAGTTTTCAATCTCTGACCTAAATCTTGAAATTTCTCATGGACAGTTTCTTCAAAACTCTTCAAAGGAAGTTTGTTGTTAGTTTCGCTACAAACTAGCTTCTTCTTGTGATCAAGCTAGAAACTTACATCATTCTTGATTACTTCCTCTTCCTTTCCTCATAACCAGTCCCCAAGCTTTATGAATTTTATTTCTGCATATGTTAAATTCTTCACCCTCTTACTTTGTTTCTATC
The DNA here is from genome assembly GCA_963574575.1 of Galagoides demidoff. Lineage (NCBI taxonomy): Eukaryota > Metazoa > Chordata > Mammalia > Primates > Galagidae > Galagoides > Galagoides demidoff. The sequence goes on from CAUYQV010017583.1 coordinate 6,419, forward strand.
ATGGTTGTGTGTCTCAGGTCCTCACTACCTCTCATGCAGGCTTTGGCAATGATCTTCTCATTAGTAGACCTGATCCACCAGCCATTTGTGCTCATGTAAACATGAATCAGAGAATGGGGGACACTCGGAACTATCACACCAGTCACACACTTACACGTTGGTACAAGACCTAGGAAAACGGAAGGCTTGCATAGCTTTTGACCCAGAAATTTAACCCAGAATACATTAGAGAAACTCCAGCACATGTACACAATGAGATATGCCCAAGAATGTTCAGAACACCCTTCTTTTTAATAATAAAGTTATGGAAACAACATAAAGGTTAATCCACAGGGGAATGGATAAATGAGCCATGGCTTATTCATAAAATGAAAAAAATAATATTGTAATCAAAATGAATGATATAAAGAGGTATAATCATCGGCAATCTTAGATTGAGCTGAGAACAAGCAAGTTGTAGGAAAATTTTCACCATTTGCTACAATTTAATATAAAGTTTTGAAACATGCAAACAACTCTGTATATTATATATGTATTTTAAAATTCAGTAATTACATTAAAGCATTCGTGGGAATGACAAATATCAAAGTCATCAAGTGGTTACCCTTGGAAGAGAGAGGTATGTGACAGGAGTGAGGCACAGAGGATGTTCCAGCCATATCTGTAATATTTCCTTTAAAAATATCTGAATCAAGTGTGGAAAAGTATAACATCTGACTAAGCAGGGTAGTGAATGTAATCTGTTAGTTAAATAATTTTCTCTATGCTAAAGCATTTTATAATTGAAAAAATCTGACAGTGTTACCCCTATGCTTAAAATATGTCAGTGACCTCCAACCGGCTACCAGATAACATCCAAATTCCTTAACGGAAAGGCTTTCCTGACTTGGACCCTGCCAACTTGTGTTGGACATTTGTACTTGCATTTTTAAGATTTATTCCCTCCTTGTCAACACAGCCTGATTTCCACTTAAGCGTCTATGTGATTCCAAAAAACCTGACCCCCAAACACAATTCTAGGTTTGGACCATGTGACCTTGGCTTAATCAAGGAACACATTCCTTTCGCCTCACCTCAGGGATGGTCATATGAGCTCAGCCAATTTAAACAGAGTAGATCTCAAAACTCCTGATGAGAAGCCCAGAACAAAATGCTTTGCTTTTTCCTGTTTCTATTCGGTTTTTTATTAAATAAACTACTGTATCAACAACGGGAACAATAAAGTTAAAAACATACAAGGGCTTAAACACGATGGGTCTGCCAACTTCAGTGAATAGCTGCTAAGGTTGCTGGGCTTACTGGCATCAAGCAGGAGTTGAGGGAGGAGCCGAGGACGGGTTCTGTACGTGGCCACACCAGGTCTGCAAGGGGTGGCTGTCACTACTCCTCACATTCCACTGTCTAGAATTCAGCTGCATCGTCACACCTAATGGTAAGACAGGCTAGGGAATACAGACTAATTGCGTGTCCAGGAAGATGGGAAATTGGCTTATTTAATAGAAGAGGTAGCTAGTCTCTCACAGATGTGAAAGAGAAGTATTGAGCTAACTGAAGCTAATAGCAGCCATCTCATGCCCCTGAGACCAGTCAGACTAATAATAAAGTGTGATCCATGAGGCAAGAGGTAATACTGAAATAAACCAAGTGTTTGAGGGAGTATATTCATCTCATACACCAGGAATTTATTGAGACTATCCTACTGCAGGCAGTGTGCTAGACACAAAGGAATGTTAGTTAACAGGATGGAAAAGCCCGGCCTACCTGGAGCTTACATCTAGAGGGCGGGGCTCGGAGACGGAACCTCACTAGAAATGTGCTGGGTCTCTAGATATTTTAGCAAGTTGAGCCAGTATATCCCTGGGAGTAGGGATGTAGGGATCACTGAGTATTTTGTTCTATCTGTTCTGTTTTGTTAAATTGGGCCCATCCTTTTCTTACCCAGCTCCCGTCTCCTTATGTCTGGCCAAGTAAAATAGTTTGTTCCCTACATGCAGGGACATACAACATTTATTATTTGGCCTTGTGCATATTTTTCTCTCAATTTGAAATGCCCTCCAAGTCCTGTTCAAAGTCACATAGCTTATTCATGGTAGAGACAGAATCTGAATTATGTTCATGACAAGCCTTCTAAATATACTCTTTTCTCTTTATTTTTTCCTTCTTAGAACTGACATTTTTCCCCCAGTATATTAGTTACAGGAATGAACATACGTATATGTCAGGGTAAGGATACTTAAATGCATTCATAAATATAGTAAAAAGCTAAGGGCCCCAGTAGAGACTCTAATAGCAATGATTCTCAATCTGTGGATCACGACCCCTTTTTAACAATGAAAATATGGCATTAGGAAAGCTGAGAATCGTTGTGCCAGAGGAACATTTTGAAAACTGATGTGAGAGATCTACTTGAATAAGTTCTCACTCCTGAAACAGATCAGCTGAAAGTTGGTCAATAATGCAAGTTCTCAGGCTTCATGTGAGACCTTCTGAATCCGAACGTCTGAGCTGGAGCCCCCAGATTCATATTTTAACCTTTCCAGAGAGACTTAAGTGGGCTCAACTTTGTTTTTTTTTTTTTTTTTTTTTGAGACGGAGCCTCAAGCTATCCCCCTGGGTAGAGTGCCATGGCATCACAGCTCACAACAACCTCCAACTCCTGGGCTCAAGCAAGTCTCCTGTCTCAGCCTCCCAAGTAGCTGGGACCACAGGTGCCCACCACAATGCCCGGCCATTTTTTGGTTGCAGCCATCATTGTTTGGCGGGCCCAGGCTGGGGATTCGAACCTGCCACCTTAGGTGTACGTGGCTGGCACCTTAGCCGATTGAGCCACAGGCGCTGAGCCCGTGCGCTCAACTTTGAAAACAACTCTTTCCTAGGAGACTGATCCTTAGCAAGATTTGTGAATAAACTTGTTTATAATGAAATGTTTAGAAGATACTGATTCAACTAAAACTAAGAAAATTTCCATTTTTCCTGCAGGGCTTTCAGAACTCAACATAGGTCACTATCCATGGTGACTCTCTACAGGGAAGATGTTATGTCTCCACAGAATGTCTTCCCACCACTAAGCATCCTTTATGCCCTAATTTTGAAAGGTAAAACAATTATTAATACCTGGAAGAACCAGGAAGACAGCTTATAGCTTGGCACAAGTGGTCCTGACAACTACTTTCTATATACATTTTTAATCATGCTTATATTTCTTTCTCTAAATTGTATGCATCATTTCTGTGATCACAGATAGAGCCTCATATTTGATATTTGCCACTGACGTAATGCTTGTTTATAGGATTTGCTCAATGCATATTGTTAAATGAGTGGTCTTTATTTTATAGACAGATAAACCTAAGTTTTATACTTTCGAACTCTGAGGACATTTATTTACTACTGGTGAGGTGTAACTAATCTTAAATTTTTTAAGTACTAATAATATCATGAACAACAGAAGATCCAGAGAGGGGAGGTGGTCTTGCTCCTGGTTTTTAGTCTTACTGACTCATTGGTCAAAAGTAAATAATGAAATAATGTCTCTGTGGCTCAATTTCCTCCTCTGTAAAATGGGAACACAGTCCTATTTTCTTCATGAGATTAGTGGAAGGGCTGGATGAGGCTATGCTGGTGAAAGTGTTTGGCAAAGCTCTGCAGTGAGACTGATTGTAAACTCACGTAAATCTCCAATTATTTAAGATCCTATCAATTCACTATCAAGAGCAGAAATTGTCAAGGTTAAGTGATTCTTTCCCAAGTTCTAGGGGTGCAGTGTGGTTTTGGTTCTTTGTTTTCAGGGACCTGCAAGGGTGGACTCATCTTGGGGCCCTCTGCCTTCTCACTCACCCTAGTTTCTCTTCAGTATCTCTACTCATTAGGATACAACACTGCCAGAGCTTTATGGCATTTAATATTGCAGAAGAAATGAATCTGAAAAAAGAATTGCACTTGAATCATTGCTAACTTTGATGAATTGGCACCAAGGAACTCTTCAAGATATCATTTTTTAAGCTTTTTGAATGATTGGTTTTCAATGGTTCCCTCTAAAGGATTTTAATTTTGAGCACTGCATAGACAAAGTCACACGCACACTAGTCATTTACTGTCCACCTTCAAGAGGAAAGAAAAGTGCTGATGAAGTGAAACTTCACCTTTCTACTTCACCAGTTTCCTGCCAGAGCAGAGTTTTTCTTCATTCAAAGCCTAAGGGTAGAAGAATTTCTTTTCAGTAGGCGGTTTTATGAGTAGGGAATATACATTTGTAATGATGAAACTCCGCTGAAGAAAAATCCACTATGGGATATCACTGAAACCCAGTTGAGAAATTTCATTCCAATAACACAAAAGGAAAAATCAGCTCCCATCATGACGGAGAAGATGTTGCTGACAACAATAACAAATATTTATGACAGACCTGCCTCGTGCCATCAACTGTGCTAAATGTTTTTTATATGTGTAACTAACTTCATTCCACACTACCACAACCTATTATGGAGACATTGTTATGATTCCCACTTTATACAGTAAGAAATTAGTTTAGACAGGTTTGTATAGGTGAACCACTCACTCCGCATCGCCAGCTGTTAAGTGGTAAAACTCGCGTGATAAATGTGGGGTTTTTCCCTGGCTCTCACACTCGCTCACTGAGTGATATTAGTTGAGATACTGAAGATCCTCTAGTCTCAGTTTCTCTAGCAGTGAAAGTGGGGAAGAATAGCACGCATCGCAGAATGAGAGACCGTTGATGTGAAAAAACATGGTGTGCTGTACAAAAAGTGTGCATTTTTAATTTTTCTCTTTTATAATACATTATTGCTGTTCTTTTGTGTACCACCAAGAAGGCCGATCCTTCTAGGTACAAACAGAGTGCCTGGACTAGAACTTTGTCTATAACACCTACAGGAATGTAGTTATGACCTGATGAATGTGCTGTATGACTTTGGCCAAGATATTAACCTCCTTGTACCTCAGCGTCCTCAATTGTGAAATACAGACAGTGGATACACATATAATGACTTAGGATGGTTTAACTTAAGATTTTTCAACTTTATGATGGGTTTACCAGGACATAATTCCATCGTAAATCACGGAGCATCCTTTTGTGTGTGTGTGCGTGTGTGGATGTAACACAGACATTTATGCTCATGTCTGTCTGAGAACAGTACTGTCACAAACGTGCTTCATGCATTTTACCCATATTGTCACCATTGTTGTGGCTTTCCCTTGGAGGTATACTTTGGACATGAGCACAGGAAAAAACATCAGCAAGGACAGCATAGAACAGAACAGCACTCGGCTTCCCTGCAAACATTAAAGGTGCTGCCCATCATGAAATTTTTCCCAAGCAGAGAGAGGCAGTGTGTCTTTTAAGTTTTATTTTTCCCACCTGTCTTCTCTATTCAGACCTTCCCAGTGAGAATAAATTAGCAAAACCCTAAGAGAGTCCCTGTCATGAGGATAATTATGAATAGTCTGTCCTCCTGCAATGTTTACTATTTTTGTTTTTAAGTACAGACAATTAAAGTACAGTCACTATCTAGTCTCTCTCCGTTGTAAAGAAGTGGTCCCCAGAAAGCCACATGGCACTTGGGGCTTTGCATTTACTTCTGTAGGTCCTCCTAATAAATCATGGCTCTGCTACACTCCCGGGGGCATTTCATGACAATGTAAATCCTTTATTGTTTCAAATTTACATTTTCCCTGAGTTTGCACATTTTGGTTCCATCTGCTTTGTTACCAATGTACCAAGTCCTTATACATTTGAACTGCATTTACATCCTGCAGTTTGAAATGGTTTCTCAGAAACAGGACACTAACATCCTGGGGTGGGACACTAAAAAGAGAGTCAGTGGAAAGAGCTTTCTTTGTGCACTGTTCAGACATGCTGAGCATTAGTCCAGAAAAATGATTCTTTCTCCAATTTTTTCAGATGGCAACCTAAATAGGGGTTGATAATTGTGTGTAAGAATCCACTAAAGAAACCATCTTCATTACCAGAAACTTCAGCTGGTAGAGAGAAGAGAGGCGTGATTCGTTCCAGAAGAAAAAATATGGAAATGTTTAGTAAATGTCTTCTCTGGGCTGAGCATTGAGTCAAACCCTTTCCTCTGTCACATGTACCTTAGTTTAAGGGAGTATTTTTATTTTTTTTTCTGAGACAGTATCTCACTACATCGCCCTTGGTAGGTGCCATGGTGTCATAGCTCACAGCAACCTCAAACTCTTGGGCTTAAGCGATTCTCTTGCCTTAGCCTCCCAAGTAGCTGGGACTATAGGCACCCACCACAATGCCCAGCTATTTTGTTTTTGTTGCTGTTGTTGTTGTAGTTGGCATTGTTGTTTAGCTGGCCTGGGCCGGGTTCGAACCCACCAACCTGGGTGTATGTGGCCAGTGCCCTACTCACTGAGCTATGGACCCCACCATAAGGATGTATTTTTAAACCTTTTTTATTTCATGACACATTTGAACCTATAGTTAAACTTCCACATCACACTTAAATTAGGCTGGCCAAAAAGAGAGAGAGAGAGAAAGAATATACTTAACTGTGCTTTGAACTTCTTTCAAAAATAATAAATTTTTCACAACATACTTAAGATTCTTTCATGCACACTGGGGTGCCATGGCCTGCTGGTTGAAAATCACAGCTCTAAGGTAATATTTTAATGTAATTCTCACAAAAATTGGGTAAAAGTGGAATTATCATCATTTAATAGATAAAAAATCAGAGGCTGCAGGAAATTAGGCGTGACAAGTTAAGTAAATTAGACATGACCTTTCACTACCTTATCTATTGCTTGTTAGGTAACAAATCACTCCAAATTTTAGTGGCTTGGAACAACAGGATTCGTTATGACCTTACAGTTTCTGGCCCATAGGAGCCGCTGTGTAAGGGACTGTTACCTTCATTCATGATGTAGCTGCTCTTGATACTGTGTGTGACAGAGTCGGGCTGTGCACTGGACAGAATAAAGGAAGGTACGGTTATAGGATAATAATAAGTTAAACAAGTGTTTGTTATTCTAAGTGATTCACCAATATAAAATCAAATTTCACAACTCAATGAGGTAGATAGGAGTATTATTCCCATTTTAGACATAAAGAAACACATTCCAAGAGTTATTAATTCTTGCTCAATGTTAGAAAACCATGAACAACCCCAAAAAGTCAAACCTAGACAGCCTGGTTGCAGAGATTGAGTTCTTAATGTCTGCTTGATACAAACCAAGGGCTAGGTTAGGGAAGGAGCTTGTGTACCATGCCTGGTGTCCTTTTACCAGGGAGTAACTGGGGAAGATTGAAGAATACACAATCAGAAAAGTGATCCTGATCGCTATGCACAGCAAACAAAGGTTGTAGAGATGGGGAAGCTAGAGACAGAAAGATTGGAAAAACAGTGTTTTTGAGACTATAAAGGCCACCTTATAAAGTTGAAGTAAAGTAGTACTGAAGACTAATCCTCCCTTATCCAATGTTTTTCTTTTGTTACTATCTTATACCAGGTACTGTTTACTGAAAACTGTCTTCATCTTCTTTCTTCCTATACAGACATGGCATTTCTTGGTTTCTGCTGTAGTTTTATGTGGCCATGAGACTGAGCTTTTGCTAGCAGGGGAATGGAAGTGATGTGGCCCCTTCCCCACAGGCTTCTCCATGCCTTTCCCCTCCTAGCTTATTGAGACGGCAACCTCCAGAATGACACTGGAGCCACGTGTTGGAGATGGCAGAGTCACTACCAGCTTCAACTCCTGAGGGACTACAGAAAACAGACTTTCTACTTTCAACACAAACTTGGTTTGCCACCTCTGTGAACTGTTATGTAATGAAGCAATAAAAAGTTTCATTGTGTTCAGGCGGTACAAGTTTGGTCTACTCGTTATCACAGCGTGGCCTAAACTAATACATTTCTGGCCCAAGTAATGCTGAAATCATGAGATTTTCTAGTCCAGACATATTTTAAACATTTTACAGTGAGCTATTTTTCTTTGATGTAACTCTCTTACGTCTTTTGAAACTCCTTTCTGCCACACAATGCTGCTTTTTGGACACATCACAGCTTAGAAAAATTGAAAAGAAAGAGAACTCAAGAGAAGAGAAAAATAGTATCTATGTCTCAGGATTTCCACAAGATGGGAAATCCCAACAGGAACAGGGTAGGGGCCAGTCATTCATAACCCACAGAGCATAGAGTTTCTGAAATTTGAGTATTTTAAACTTATGAATGCCAACTTTACTGACAAAGTTAGCCCCGTGATTACCCCAACTATGGGAAATCTGTATTTCAAACACAATAGCAGGAAACCAGAAATGGGTAGGTATATTTCTGACTCTCAAAGAGTACAAAGTGAAGAAGGGCCCCTGAAGACTGACACCACTGGAAAAACAGAAGAAATGGGTTTGTTTCCTTTTTTAAAGACCAGTCAACCTCAAACTTACTACTAATGAATGTGTTTCATTTCAGTCTACCCCCGTGGTTTTGTTCCTCATAGTTGTAAAATGTGATTTTTTTGGGTCATTTTGACAGATTTTCCAGCACTAAAAATATCAGGGGTTAAATGACAAATCATGGGTATTTTTGACAAAATAGCAGATTAGCCCTGGGAAATTCTCTCCACCTGCTAGAAAAAAGATGTGTGCCATCTGAGGGTTACAAAGACTGTTGTTGGCTGACATAGGCTTCTTTACCTTCCTGCTTCTGCCCCTGTTTTTACATAAATGGCACAAGATTAGTTAGATCGGTATTTATATATGTATAGGTATTAATCAGCGTAGGAGTTAACGATTTCCTGGGGATTTTTTTTTGTGATTTTTCATGCACTAAAAATATATGAAGATGAAATGTATATTTATTTTATTAAAAATTAAGTGACTAATGTCATGTTGCTTTCAAGCACATTGATTGTCACCTGCCATGTATATACACATATGAAGACTGCAGGATAAAATGGCTACATTACTTGGTGAGGTTCCCACTGCTAGAAATTGGTAGAGCCACCTCCCAAACCACCATACCCCCAACTCACTTAACACATTCCTGTGTTCATTAAGAAACACTTAAGGCTAACTTAGTTAATGGTGAAAAGTGTGGGTCCAGTTTCAGTCTTCTAAAGGTTGCCAGCTGAAACTAGTTGATTTTAATAACTTCTTAAAATTTAAAAATCATGGTATTTTGTATGTACTTCTACATTTAATATGTACTTCTACA